>CAUYPO010095499.1:0-76524 GCA_963574435.1 Cheirogaleus major
GTT
The DNA here is from genome assembly GCA_963574435.1 of Cheirogaleus major. Lineage (NCBI taxonomy): Eukaryota > Metazoa > Chordata > Mammalia > Primates > Cheirogaleidae > Cheirogaleus > Cheirogaleus major. Next base: position 4 of record CAUYPO010095499.1, read on the forward strand.
CTCCGGGATGGCCATGATCCAGAGAGACCTACAAGGGCAGTGCAGGTGTCCAGGGACCCTGATGGCAGGGCCGGTGCCCACCCCCACCCACATGCCACAGCTGGCTTCATGGGCTATGCGCAGCTGTGGTCTATTGGGCCTTGGGTTTGAACATTAAGCCAAATATCATTGCTTTGCTTTAAGACAGGGCCAAATATCATTGCTTTGCTTTAAGACAGGGCTGAGGAGAGTGGCACTCAGCCACGCCTTGCCTCTGCTCTGCTCAGGGCAGACATTGCTAATGAATCATGGCTCTTTCTTCTCACTGAGCCCACACGTAGCTTCAGGATCCTCCTTTACTCAGGATGCTAGCAGCAGCCGGCACTATCCTTGGCCCATGCTAGTTGCTTCACCCGACACCCCCCCTCCTACCTTCTGCCTCCCCATTGGGAAGCGGGAGAAGAAGGTTCACGGGCGTCGCTACCTGCAGCCATGGGCGTGGCCGCAGCCGTAGATGCTGTGTTGGATTTCCACCCGACATCTGTGGGTTCCAGAGGGCACGCTGAGTAGTGGAGCCACCCGGGCTCTTCTCTGATGGTTCCTTGACCTTGAGCTTTTGTACATTAAGGACAACCTGGCCCTGGGGAGGACCCCGCTGCCCTGCAGCTGCGTCGAGCCTTGGGGCTCGTTCCAACAAAGTAAACTGTCCCACCCCACACACTGTAGCCGGTGACCAAGGCCTGAGCTTCCTCCTTCCTTGATGGCTTCGGTGCCCAGCGCTACTCTGACTTCCTCAGTCACGGAGGGCACCCCCAGTAGCCCCGTGCAGGAATGCCCCCCGCCTCGGGGGCCGCCGTGGCTGGCTCTCCCATGTCCTCCGAAGAGCCCTGTGCTGGCACCCGCAGCACGCCCGCCCTGCGCCCCGCCCCCATGGAGCTATGTGCGCTGCCTGGTCTGTCATCCGCTTTTCGTCCTGGAATAGAAGTCCCCGAGTGGCAGGGCTTTGTCCACTCGTGCCGAGGCTCAGCGAATGCCTGAAACGGCGTCTGCACCCCAGGAGGCACCTGTGCGATTTGGCTGAATGAATGAATGAAAACGCACCGGGCATGCAGGGTTCTGCACAGAGTCACCAGGAGGGCCGCCCCCAAGCCCCGTCTGAGTGAGGCGATGGGAACGGGAGGCTCCCAGAAGTTTCCCAGCGCAGGTCACGTGAGCAGGGCAAGGCCCAGGTCATCTTCCGGGACTTTCCACTCTCCCCTCCCACCTCGTCCACTGGTCTTTATTGCCTCCTGGGACTCTGAGGCCTTGAGGACACTAGAGGAGTGGACAGAAGCCACGGCACTGGCCCCACCTCTGCTTATGTGCCTGTGTGTTCACTCCACAAGGGTGGGTGGGCACAAGGCTCTGGGGACCCAGCGGTGACTCCACAAGGCCCCTATGGGGAGGTGAATGTCACGGAGGAGCCAGACACAACAAAGGTGGTGGAAACAGCAAATGCAAAGGCCCTGAGGTGGGCGTGGGCCGGACAGAACAAAGGCTGGCCTGACCGTGGCTTGGCAGTTGACCGTGCATGAGGCAAGGCCACGCAGGGCGCCACTCTGAGGGTGACGGGGAGCCCTGGAGGGTACTGGGTGGAGGGAAGACAGGTCATGGGCAGGAAGAAAACAGTCCCTGTAGCTGCGGAGTGGCGGGCAGACGTGCAGCGTGTGGGTGGGAGAGACAGACAGACAGATTTCTCCAGTGTTTACAAGCGCTCAGTCCCTGCCCCAGATGCTTACAAACTCACATACTTCTGGAAAACCCCAGTGCGTAATTTTCTCTCTTCAAAGAAACCTCAGGAGCATGTTTTTCTGGAAGGTCAGTGGGATTTGACTTTCTGCCCTCCTGTTTCCTCCTGGTGGTGATGGGGGGTGGCGGTGGGGGGCATTGTCCCAGACTGTGTCTGGGCCCCCGGCCCTTGCAGGGCGAGGTTGTTCAGAAGCAGGTCGCTCCGAGCGGGGCTCCCGCAGCCGGTGCTGTGGGACGTGGCTGGGCCTGGTCCCCCGTGGCATCAGGCAGACACTAGCATGTCACAACACATGCGTATAAAAGACACCAGTGTCCACAGGAGGATCCAGAACGTGCTGTGGGCGAAGACTGTGAGAGAGGGATGGGCGCATTGGAAACCCACCCCCTTCCTGGGGCCCTTTGCTGGGGGTAGCAGTGAATTTTGAGACTACAGGTCCTTCACCTGGCTTTGGTGCCGGCAGGTTCACCCTCGGCTGTGTGGGCGGGGTTGTCGCTCACGCCGCCGCCTTAGACCGAGGGACTTCACGTGTGTGTTTCTTTTTCCTCCCCCGTTCTGCTGCCTGGCCTCCTCGTCACCGCAGAGAACAGCAGCAGTGACCAGAGGCAGGCCTGCAAGAAGCACGAGCTGTACGTCAGCTTCCGCGACCTGGGCTGGCAGGTAAGAGCCACCGGGTCCGTCTTGGGTGCTGGGGCCTCCAGGGTGGCCCGGGGCAGCAGGTGTGTGCTCCGGCGTGCCCTGAGTGTATTTCTCATCTCTGCCAGTTAAGGCTCCAGGGGTCAGGAACTCGGGTGAAGGACCGGGGAGATCTTGTGACAGCCAAGAGCAAAAAAGTGGCTGAGACTCCAACTAGAACCAGGAACCCAGCACCTTGGACTTGAGCCTGGTCCCTGTCCTGGCCGCTTCTCCGACGTGGCCGCGCGAGTCACATCCCAGCTGCCTGGGGAGCCGCCTCCCCTGCACCCCGTCTGTCCCTCATTCAGATTCCCAGGGACGGACCGAGGGGCCCAGCATGGGTCAGGTGCTTGTTCCCGAACCAGCCAGCTGTTCCGGGGTGGGGCCCTGCTTTAGGGACGAGAGCCGTTTGGATGCAGTGAGGCCGAGGGCAGGCCAGGGGCAGGTCCTGGGTGAGCAGCGAGGGTCACGTGCTCCACGGCGCATCTGCTGCGAGTGCCGGCGCGGTTCTCACGCGGCATCCAGGCCCTGCTCTGGGCACCGCGGACGCAGCACGGGCGTCACAGTGCGCCTGCCCCACGGAGCCCACGGAGCCCCACGGAGCCCACGGAGCCCACGGGGCCCCGGGCAGGGCGCTGTCGTAAGGTCATGGGGCAAGAGGTGGTGTTTCCTGCCCGCTGGGAGCGTGTGGTCCAGTGGGAAGTCCAGATTCTTCCCTGGGCGTCACGTCCAGGTACACGCAGGGCCCTTGTGCCCACAGCCAGCTCGCAGCCCTCCTGGGAGCCTGTCCTTGGGTCCGACGGCCACACCCACCCTCGAAGTGGTGCTGGGCAGGGCTGGCATTCGGTGCTGGAACAGAACCCAAACCCCAGGGCCCCTGCTGGAAGATTCCGTGCACTTCAGAGTCACTGAGGAGTGTGTGGATGGCTTGAACATCTCTGCCGGAGCGGCGGGCGTGGCTGGCCCGCGGTGCCTTCCTGAGCCGCAGGGGCACGCGGGGCGCCGTGTGAGGCAGCCTGCACCGCGCTGAGCTCTCGCCCCGCGCCACTGTGGGCCGCTAGCCTCTCCGGCAGGCGGGTGCACTGAGGCATGGAGGGTTTGCTTAAGGCACACTGCCAGTGCGTTGCCACCTCGCGGGGCATAGCTGATGCCAGGGCCAGGCATGCCACCAGCACGCCTGAGCCGCCTCGCTGTGTCACGTCTGTCCGGGAGATGCAGCGCGGGTGTGTCCATCCTGGGCTCGGCCCGGCCCCTGGCTTTCCCTCCTTTTTCCCTCTGCCGCCCATTGCTCCCGCCCCTGCTCACCGCTGCCGCTCAGGAGGGCACGGAGTAAGCCTTTGAGCTTGGGACACGGCCTAGCATGGTGGCGTCTGGCCAGCGGCTCAGGCTTTCCTCGTGGTTGTGGGCGCTCCCGGGCCACTCCCTGCTCTCTCCTCCCTCCCACAGGACTGGATCATCGCGCCCGAAGGCTACGCCGCGTACTACTGTGAGGGGGAGTGCGCCTTCCCTCTGAACTCCTACATGAATGCCACCAACCATGCCATCGTGCAGACGCTGGTGGGTGTCACGCCGTGGCGGGGTGTGGCTGGCCAGGCGGGGCCTCCAGGCCAGGCCCGAGTAGATCTCTGCCCAAGGTGACATCGTGACTTTTGTGGGCCCCTTGCTCCATTAAAAAGAAAAAAAATCAAGAATTATATTTTAAGACTGCATTGGTATAAATACAGTCTTCGACTCTGAAGTTCATTTATTGCTTCTAATTTTGAAAGTAATTGAAACAGTTTCATGGGTGCCGGTTACTGTACCTACCAAAGCAGGGGCCCTGGCCTGGCCTCTCCCAGGGGCTGTCGTCCTGGGCTGTCGGGGAAAGTCAGAGAGTCATCTTCAGGCCTGCCCCCGCCCCACCGCGGCCCCAGCGCCACCTGTTCCCCTGGGACAAGTGGGCTTGCGAGCTTGTCACGTGGCCCTTGCAGGGCTCCCGTCCTCCCCTCCTGGCCGTGAACGTCCTGGTTCAGTCCTTCACGGGTGTTTACTGTGCTGACTGAGCGTCCACGCTGGGAGCTGGGGGCACTGCAGCGACAGCACCGATGTGTCCTTGGCCTCAGGGCTTCATTTTCCAGTGAACGAGACAGTCACGTGAACAGATGAGAGGTTTCAGAGCAGGGGAGAGGCTGAGAAGAGGCCGACAGGCTGGTGGGATGGAGATGGGGGAGGCTGGGGGGACCCATGGGGACCATTTCAAGTTAACCGTGGGGTCACTGGGGAGATTGGGTGTGGTGATGAGATTACCGTGCCCGGCACAGTATGGTATGGTTAGCACTCTGTTCCCGGCAACGGTGGTGATAAGAACTAGGGATTTTGTCCCTTTGTTTAGCATCCGACGGGACACAGAAAAGAATTATCTGGCCCCAAATGTCTGATCTGGCCACTTCCTGCCCAGCTGTATGCTGGGAAGGCTCTGCTTTGGTTCCCTCGTCTGTAAAACAGGGACAGTCTAGAACCGAGTTGTACGCATCACATGCTCAGGCCAGGGCTGGCCTGGCGATGGCCACCTGCGGTCCCCCAGGCAGTTGGTGTCCCCTGTGCAAACACGGAGGCCCGCAGCAGGGCCTGGCCGCCTGTCGCCACCTCAGTGTCTCCGTGTGTGTTCCAGGTCCACTTCATCAACCCGGAGACGGTGCCCAAGCCCTGCTGCGCCCCCACGCAGCTCAACGCCATCTCTGTCCTCTACTTCGACGACAGCTCCAACGTCATCCTGAAGAAGTACAGGAACATGGTGGTCCGGGCCTGCGGCTGCCACTAGCCCCTCCTGGGAACCAGACCCTGCGGGGCCACGTTTCTCCTGGATCCTCCGCCGCGCGCCGTGGCAGGGAGCCCGCAGACCGACGCCTTACGTGAGACTCTCCCTCCCCCGCCCCGATGGTAGCGGTGTAAGGGTACGAAGGAATCCGAGCGGCAAGTGGCTTTTGATCGGTTTTGGGCGGCGGCATCCCATGGACAAGATCTGACACGCTGCCGCAGGCAAAACCTAGCAAGAAAAAACATCTAGAAAGGAAAATTGCCTGGCTGGGGTCCCTGGCTGCGATGTCTCGGCCGTGCCCGGACTCGTTCCCAGGGGTAATCGTGAGCGCCCGCCCGCCGTCCGGGCCACCTGGCAAGGGCAGGGGCGTGGCGAGGGGTGGGCGCGTTTGTGTCTGTGCAGAAAGAAACCGACGCGGAAGTTCCTGTAATAAATGTCACAATAAAACAAATGGATGAAAATGGTTAGGATGTTACAGATATATTTTCCTAAACAATTTATCCCCAGGTCTTGGTTTATTCTGATTCGCAAACAGAAGCCGCGTCCCTCGGAGGGTGGCTCGTCTCAGGTTTCGCTCTGAGGGTTGCAGAGGACCCGTGTTTACCGAGCCTCGCCCAGAGCCGAGCTCTGGTGGGGAAGAGAAAGGGCAGGTGTTTGCTCGGAGGAGGAGGAGGAGAAGGAGGGCAGGGCGTTGACCTTGCAGGAAAAATGTGTCCCCTCGTCCAGCTGGGTGTGCGGCGGCCCAAGTTAAAGCAGGCTCGGGAAGCACCGGCAGACACTCACGATTGGGCTTTCCAGCCGCCCCCGCGGTGGGGAGCCTGTGAGATTGTGCGGGACCAGGATGGCAAGTGGATGGAACTTGCAGGGGGACCCTGGTGCTGAGGGCCCCGGGAAGGCTGGTTCTCAGCGAGAAGAGGGCAGGGCCTACGCGCGTCCTCTGAACAGAGCCCCCGTCCTTCTGAAGCCGGGTTCTGGCGGGGGCGTAGAGCCCTGTTACAGGCTCTGCACACAGAATGGCTCCTTGAAGGAAGGGAGAGACAGCATAGTGAGAGGTCTGATGGGTGCAGGGTGTGCTGGACTCGAATGGCAAAGAGAAGGATCTAGAAGCTGTGTCGAGGGTGACATCCTAACCAAGCATCCTGACTTGGAGGTGGCGTTTCTGACCTGGACGTTGGGACGAGCCCCCTTGCGTTGGCCAGTGGGTCCCATACGTGGTGTGCGCCCAGCCTCCGGCTGCAAGCCCAGCTCCAGCAGGCTGGGCTGTGAGTACTTCCTGCACCTGCAGAAAGAACGAGGTTGTCCTGCAGGCCTGTGTCCACGTGGAGTCCAGTCCAGTGGGGCGATGTCTCTCCGACTTGACTAAGTTGGTTCCCGGAAACATCGGGGCTCTGTTTTTATTTTCTTTTATTTTTTCTTCTTCAGTAGCTTGGGCTGCAGCCTTTACTCTGCCTAGTCACTGGGAGAAACATAGTTTTTGTTATATTTTGTTTCGTTTGGTGGCAGATCTGGGTTTTTTTTTTTTTTTTTTTTTGGTGGGCCTCCCTCTTGGTGCAAGGTTTCTTACCACTGAACGACCCAACCAGCCTCTGGTTCGCATCGTTTGTACATTTAAACATGTAAATAGTTGTTACGAAACAAAGAAATTATTTATTTCCATCTGAAGCCTTTTTTAAACCCTCCTTCAATCCCTTGTCCAGGACAATGAACTTGCTGTCCTTCGACCTGTTTGTTTTCTTATTTAAGACTATTTATTATCCGTTGGACCAATGTACCCCAGCTCTTGCATAGAGCAGTCCTTAGTGAAAATTCTGTATAAATAGACAAAATAAAAAGGGTTTGACTTTGCAATAAAAGGAGACATTTGGTTCTGGTTCTTGGGCCTGTGTGTGCTGTTTTTTTCTCTCCACGCCTGGACATTGAGGTTCCCTCAGCCTGCTGGGAAGCCCCCGCCCGCCCCTCCACCGTCCACACGCTGTTTACCCTCCGGGGCTCGGAGAGAAGCGGGCGCGTCAGTGTTTGGTGCAGCTGTTTGGGGCTCCGGGCAGGAGAGATGGACTCGAGCGACCACGTGAACTTGGTAGGCTCCACTACAAAGATCCTTGATTGAATTACAGTGCAGCTGTCAACAGCTGTTTCAAAGAGGCAGGGGGTAAATGAGCTGTGTTTACTGCTAACATAGTTGAAAGATTTAGTCATCCCAATAAAACAGAGGCACAAGAGAGAAGAGGGCGGCTGGTGCACACCCAAACTTGAAAGTGGCGCCAGCCCCCGGAGCCAGCATTGTCCAGTGCAAACGGCGTGGGCAGTTGGGGACTGCGCTGGAGCCCAGCTCGAGACGCAGACGTGCATGGCCGCAGCAGGCCCGGCGGAGGGACGGGGCCCGTGCACACTGTGCTCGGAGCCGCGCTCAGCCGTGCAGCCTGGAGCAGCGCTTTGGGTTCCTTCCCGCTTTGAAGTGCGCGCCGAGGTCCCCTGACGGGTGCTGAGCCCAGCCCCGCGCCGGTCAGCCTGCTCCCTCTTCGCCTGTGGCCTCAGATGCAGCGGCCGCTCCTAACAAGTTCCAGCCCCTGTGATTTCCAAACCCTCCTGTCATTGTCCTGACGCACAGTTTAGCTTTTGTTCTGTTTTCCAGGCTGAAGACCAGAGCCGCAAACCGGAGGTCCAGATGTGGCCTGCAGACATGTCTTATTCCCCTGGTTGGTGTTTATATTAATTTTTTTAAATGCAAATTCATTGCCAACATGTTTTCAAAAATCAAAAGATTGGGGTGAACAAAAAACATCCCAAATCTGGCTTCCCTTGAGAAATTGGCAGGCCTGGTCACCCTGGGCCTGTCCCTGCGGGGCTGTAGCAGAGGGGCCGCCGATGCCGCAGTCGCCACTGCTCCCTGTTGTCTTATACAAAGGGGCAAATGTCACGTCCTGTTTTTAAAATCATAGATATTTATTTGTACCCATGTTCCTCTTAAGAGGAGCAAAGTAAAAGCTAGACTGGGAGAACCAGGTGCTTCAGGAAGGACATTTGTGTTCACCCCTGGCCCGTTTCCCCCGTCCCCTGCCCCGGGCAGGCCCCGTAAGGCCCGCGTGTTTGTGGCCACAGCGCCACGGACGGCCTCACCTTTTGCCTTCATCCTTCCCCACCCCTGGTTTCTGCCTCTTTTGCTCTTTTTTCCTCTGGGGCACTTTCTTGCCTGTCCTCTCTGTCCTGCCCGCTGTTCGGCACAGACAGGTGAAGGAACTTCCTCGAGGCCCCCCAGCTGCTAGTTACTGGAACTGGAACGCGAACCCTCAGCCTGGGCTCAGCCCGGGCTCACCTGGGCTGGAGTCTCCTGGGGCTGCAGGTGAGACGGGTCCCCGGCCCCAGCTCTGACTCCCCGCCCCCCCCCGTCCTTCCCCCGCCCCAGTGCTCAGGGCGTGGCCTCCCTCCTTCCACAGAGCCTGCGGCCTCCCCGGGAGGGAGCCTGGCGGTCAACTGTCAGCGCCCCCGTGGCGGGGCTGACGGCTAACCCGCCGCACCGCGCACCTCGCACACTCGTAGCCCCTTTCCTCTGCCTTCGCCTCCACCGTCTGGGGACAGCAGTGTGCGGCCTGGCTGGGAGGGTGGCCGTGGCCACGGGGGCTCCTGCAGCAGAGACTCCCGCTGTGTTTGATCCTGCCCTCTGTTCAGATCCTTTGGAGAAGGCGGGTGTGCGAGCTTCCCGGAGCTGCCGTAGCGAATCGCCGCTCTGGTGGCTTAACACGACAGAAATTCGTTCTCAACGTCCGGAGCAGAGAGGTCCAAAGTCAAGGTGTGGGCAGGGCTGCGCTCCCTCCGGAGGCTCCAGGGGAGGGTCCTTCCTGGCCTCTCAGACTCCGGTGGCTCCGGACTTTCCTGAGCTTGTGGCTGTGTCACCCCAGTCTCTGCCTCTGTCAACACGCAGCCTTGTCTAGGTCTCCTTGTCACTGGATTTACAATCCAGATAACCCGACGTGACCCCCCATCTCTAGAGCCTTAATCATGTCTGCAAAGACCCTTTTTCCAAGGACGGTCCCATTCACAGCTCCAGGGATTAGGATGAGGACAGATCTTTTGGGGGCCGCCGTCCAACCCACAAGGGCAAGGTTACATGTCACCGTCCCGAGGCTCTGTCTCCCTTCCCACCAGGGGGTTCTGGGGCCTCCCGGAGCTTCCCTGTCCAGCCGCAGCTGGTCCTCACACCGTCCCCGGCTGGTGCCACCGCAGCCGTCCTCGCTGGCCGGGCAGCGTGGGCTCTGGAGCGCCGCGGCTGGAGCAGAGCCCACCCCACCCCACTCCGCCGCCCGAGCTCCGCGGTGCCGCGCTCCGTGGGCTGGGCTGGTGGCCGGGCAGGAGCTCCGGGCCACGATCCACCCTCAAGGAGCAGGCCAGCCATGAATACGGATGACCACAGCGGGCCGGGGACGCCGAACCACGATGCCTTTTCTAGGAGCAGGGGCTGCTCTGAGGACAGCACACGCTTCCTCTTTGGCCAGAGTGTCCCTTCACTCATTCACTCACTGTCCCTTCACTCATTCACTCACTCACCCGCGTCTACCGTGCGCCGGGCACTGCAGCGGGCAGTGGGCGCGGGGAGCGTCCATTCGGGCACACGCAGCAACCACGCGGTAACCGGCACCACACCGTGACCGCCCTGGCCGCCGCCGCCATAAAAAGAGTAATGAAATTTCCATTTTATGACTTCGTGGGTGTAAAAATGAACATAAGGCAGACTGAATGAGATTCATTTCTTTTCTTCTGATTTTAAGAGACAAAATATTTTCGTGGGCCCTTAGAAGTATCGTGGGCCCCCACCCCACCCCAGGCGCTGCTTCCACTGCGTGTGGCGGGGAGGCCAGGCCTGACCGTGAGCCACCGGATGCCAAGCAATGACGTGTGTCAGGAAGCCACGGCGAGCAGGGGAGGGGTGGGCAGGGTGGCGGGGGGGGGGGCTCCGGGGAGGCCCTTTTGGCTGAGACCCGAGTGGAGAGAGTATCGGGCTTGTAAGAAGGGCAGACTTACCAGAGGGAAGAGCATTTCCGCCTGAGGGACCAGCATGTGCAAAGGCCCTGAGGCGGGCTGCCCGGCAGCTGGAGGAACCGTGGGCGGGAGCAGCTGAGTCCGGCGGGAAGGAAGTCAGCGAGGGACGGGGAGGCTGGCTGTGCCTGGCTCTGAGGGCCACACAGGGACTTGGAGCTCATCTAAAGTGCAGTGGGGGCCGCAGGACATGCCGAGACCAGGAGAAGACGTGAGGGCGGGGCGGGCGGTGGGTAAGAGGCACGAGGAGGGTTTCAGGAGGAAGGAGCATCTCAGTCGCATCTCGCGGCAGTCAAGCCGCTCCTCCTCTGCGCTGGGGTGAGCGTCCAGGCCCTCCCCGCCCGGTGTTTGGAGAAACGCCCGCTTCCCCGGGCAGGGCATCTGCCAGCTTCTTACAAACATTTATCTGGGTGGAGGAGAACCCTCGCGCCGCAGAGCAAGAGGCAGGGCGTGCTGGGCAGAGGGGCCTGGGATGGGCTCCCACACAGAGCCTGCCCCGTCTCTTAGTTAGCTGTTGGTCGTCCACCTCGAGCAACTTACTCCCCCATCTCTGTGCCTCGGTTTCCTCATCTGAGAGATGGGTGTGGTGCCTACCCTTATTTGCGATATTCAGATCAGCTGCATGTAACAGAAAAACCCAAAATAATAGTGGCTTAAAGAAGATTAAAGTTTCTCTCTCATTTGAAAGAAGTCTGAAGGCCAGCCATCCACGGTCAGCGCAGTAGTTCCACTGCGCCGTGGAGGATCTGGGCACCTGTCTTTCTGCTCTGCTGTCTTAATCCACAGCTTCCGTCCTCACAAGCTACCTCATGGTCCAAGATGGCTGCTGGAGCACCAGCTATCATATCTATGTTCTAGGCTTGTGTGCTTCCTTTAAGGAACCCTTCCAAAGACCAGACACGAAAGGTCCACTCACCTCTCGCTTAGCAAAATCCCAGCCACACTGAGCTGCAAGGGAAACTGGGAACTACAGACTCATTCTAGGTGGCAACATGCACAGCCCCAAATCAGAAACCAGGGTCTGAGAACCATCAGAATTTTAAGGATGTTGGCTATTGGCAATTAACTATCTGTACTAGTTTTCTATGCACATAACAATTACCACAAACTTAGCATCGTAACTCCTCACCGTTTGTCTCTCGCCATCTCCACGGGCCGGGAGACGGGCAGGTCTTGCCTGTGTTCTCCGCCCAGGCTCTCACAAGGCTGCAAGCAAGGTGTCGGCGCTGCATTGTCACCTGGAGCTCAGGCTCCCTGTCCAAGCTCAATCAGGGTTTGGCCACACTCAGATTCTTGCAGTCGTAGGACTGGGATCCCTCTTTCTTGCTGGCTGTCAGCCAGGGCCACCTTCGGCTCCTGGAGGCCTCTCTCATGACACGGCAGCTCATTCTTCGAGGCCAGTGGGAAATCTCTCTTAGTTCGTCCAAGGGTTCACCTGATTAGGTCAGAACCCCCAGGATAATCCCTTTGATTAGCTCAAAGTCCATTGATTAGGGGCCTTAGTTACATCGGCGGAATCCCTTCACCTTTGGGCGTGAGACGCACCGTATTCACTCCAGGGGAGGAGATTATACAGACGGCAGGAATCTTGGGATTCCTCTTAGTATTCTGCTTCCTGCAGAACCTAAGCTGCACTGCACACCTCGGGTTACATTGGCGATAAAGCACCTGCATACAGTAGGTGCACAATAAAACACCAGGGCCCACAGCGGAACCCAGGGCTCCTCCCGCTAAGAAGCTCCCCACCCCACCAAAGGATCTGAGCAATTTGAATTGTGAGTCGTACGTGCCAGGAATTGTTAGCTGTAGTCTCAAATCATCTATAAAGTCACTCCCCACCCCAGCTACTCCCACGTGTGCCTGGGACGCTGAGAGAATGGCCCGTCTGAATCTTTGCAGACCACGGACAAGCTTCTGAGCACTCACTCCCTCTGGGCCAGGGACCCTGCCCAGGACACCAACGAGTGCTTCACCCGTGAGCTCGCTGCGCGCTCTCCGCGAGCCCGAGAGCTCTCTGCACAGACTGCCTGTCCCGCCGCAGACCGAGGCCCAGGGAAGTGGCGCCATTAAATGTTTGCTGAACGTCAGGATTTTGCACAGACTGGATCCTCACAAGCCCAGGGCTCGGTTCACACAGCGCTAACGGAAACAGCGCCTTGCGCGGCGGGGAGGGGGATGTGGCGGCGGCCCTGGCCAACCCCCAGACAGGGGCACCTGAGGGCAAGATGGACCCTCCCTCGAAGGACCCAGCCTCTGCCGGGCCCAGCCCCACGCTCGAGCCCGTCCATCCCTGGCAAGGACACTCATGGCGACCTCTTTCGTCTGTGGGTCAGTTTCTCCCAGCTCAGACCCCTTCAGGACTTTGGCACCGGCCTCTCTTGGTCTCAGATTTGAAGAAATAAAAATAGAACAGGAAAAACACAGAACTCTCCAAAGCCTTCGGAGCCCGGCAGCTGTTTGGACAGAGGCGGCGTGCACCTGGGCCGGGCTCCGTGTTCCTCCCAGCCCCGCTCGGACACGGCTCTCCAGCGGTGGCCGAGGTGGGGCCGGGTCTCGGGCGGAATGCAAGGTCCCGAGCTGGCCCCACTTCGAGCGGCTGGAGGCTGGCGTGAGGACGGAGGGTGTCCACAGATCACAAGACGAGTGCAAACTACCGGCAGCCAGGAGTCACCAGGCGCTCTGCGCTCGGGAGGGCCCCAAGTTTGGTTTCACGTTCTGCCGTTGCCGTCTTGAATTTATAAATAACTTTTGAACAAGGGCCCCACGTTTTCGTTTTGCCCTGTGTCCTGTGGATGGAGCAAGGACTCACCGTCCAATTCGGTCTCTGCTACCGTCGTCGTTCAACAAGTCCGTTTTGCGCATCTGCGAGCTGCAGGCAGTGTTCTGGGCGTGGAGGTCGTGCTGGGGCCAACAGCGAGAGGAGGGCCGCGCTGTCAGATGGCGCGTCTGATGGCAGAAAGGACAGGACAGTACAAAAACAATCACGGAAGGGTCAGACAATGGCGAGTGTTGGGTGGAAGGTTAGTAAAGGGCCCCAGAAGGAAACAACACGCACTTGAATTGGGCCCAGCGGAGGAGGGTGTGAGACAGGGGACTCGAATGTGTACAGAGACCCGTAAAGCAGAGTGCACGGAAACCCCAGTGCATACACGCCCCGAGCCTAAAGGGACGAGGGAGACCCTGAGGGAGAGGGTTGGAGGGGGCCTGCCTCGGGGACAGGCTCCTGAGTTGGAGAGGTGACTCTCAGCCTTGGCCCTACTGGCGTTTGGGGTCAGACCATTCTCTGCGGGAGGGGCGTCCTGTGCATTGTGGGGTATTTCCCAGCATCCCTGGCCTCTGCCTACTGGATACCAGGAGCTCCTCAAGGTCTTTGCCCAAAGTCACCTTGTCCAGAGTCCTCCCCTGACCCTCAGTGATGACTGAGCCTCCTCCCAGCACCTTGTCCTCTTGCCACGTGCTCCCCTCCTCCACGCTATTGTCATCCAACAGACGGGACGCCTCGAGGAACGTGGCTTGTGTCTCGCGCTCTGGAGGACTCGGCACACAGCAGCGCTTCCTGGACACTTGGGTGAATAAATGCCCTTGTTGTTCACAGGCTGGGGACCAGGCAGCACAGGCTCTGCCCCCATGGCCGAGTGACCTTGGAGGGGGCCTGCATCCCGGTCTCCCGGGCCTCCCCCGTCCAGATCAAGGTTAGCGTCAGGGCCCACGGACCGGCTGCCCCCGCCCGGCTCCTTTGGCAGGCTGGGCGGCATTTTGGGATCTCCCGTGGAAGGGTCCTCAGGTCGCCAGGAGCAGCCGCCCCGGAGTGGCAGTGCCGCCCCCCACCTGCCTCCCGAACCCCAGAGCCGCCTCCTCTGCTTTTGTTCTAAAAAAGGAAGTGGCTGGGGAAATTGAGGATGACGAATCTGACCTTAGATGCATGTCCGCTCAGACCCACGTCATTGTTTAATGCCACAAGGAAGCCACCAAGTTGCAGACTTAATAATTCCCGAGACGAGTTTACGTTTGTGTGGAGGGGTCGCTGCGGGTGAAGGTGGAGGCGGGGGAGAGGGCAGCCGCTCGGGCCACCCTCCGCTCCGAGGCCCACACTCTCGTACTTGACCCCGGATGGCACAGATCTGACTTAATTAAGTTAGAGAAATGCTGAGTAAAAATGGTTTCAAATGCTAAAGCCAGCAGAGAAGTTACATATTTGAGCCCCGACCCTTTCTAACTGAATCCAGATCTGAGATCTCTCTATTTTAGGAGGTTTTAGCATAAATCGTCTTACACCTGCCCTTAGCCAAGAGTGAGACGGCAGCGGCTTTGCCCTTCCACCCCACAAGGTCACCTTGGCCTGTGGGTGGGGGCACCCGGAGGTGCTGCAAGGGGGACAGAAATAGTTGCTGGGAGCAAATTCCTTTCCCAGCCGCCTTCGGGGAGGGGGACCTCCAGCTCCAAACAGGCCCTGGTCTTTGTTCCACCCTCGTTTAGTATGTCGATGAAGGAAAGGTGACAGATGACCTGGGCCCCCGCCCTGGCCTGTCCCCTGAGCGGTCCCTAAAATAACACCATTAGTGGGGCCGTGCGGGGCTCCTTATCTGTGGAGCGGGCCTGCAGATAAGGCTGGACAGTGTCCTCGCAGCGGCCCTCGGCCGAGATGGGCAGCGGCCCTGGGTCTCAGAGAAATTGCCGGGGTCTTTGCTTCCCGGCCCGCCTGATGACATTCCAAGGGGTATAAATAGTCCCGTGGGCGCCGCGTCTGGCTGTGCAGGTGTGACGGCGGTGGCAGGGCCTGGCACACCTGTACACGATGCCCACCTAGAGCCAGTGAGCACAGAGACCTGCTGCCGCCTCGGCCCGGTGTCCTCAGCCTGAGCGGGGCCTGTGAGCCCCGGGCACGTGGGGGCTCGTCTTCCTGGCCTTTGCCCAGCTGTGACCTTCCTGTCCCTGCCGTCAGCTGTGGGTCTCACCTTCAGTATCACCTGCTGCCCACGTCATCATCACAACGTTGCTTTAGTTCACATTTGTCGTTCTTGACCTTCAACTCCGAAATCAAGAACAGCATACAGAGAAAGGTGAAAACTGCCCGTAAATCGAACTTTCTCCTCTCGCTGGATGCAAAATGCTGTATTTGCTATACTTATTTCTGGGGGTTTTTCCCACTAATACTTACGCTGTTTTGTTGTTGCTACTTTTTTTTTAATACAAAAAGGATTATACTCAACATTGTAGCCTCCTCTCTTCACTCACTAGATCACAAATGTTGCCCCAGACCCCCAGACCCACCTTTGATGACTGCCTGCCATCTGGACTGGGCACATGCACTGGCTGCCTGGGTTTATATCCTGGCTCCGTGACTAGCTAGCTGTGTGATTGGGGCAAGTCACTTAACCTCTGTGTTTTGGTTCTCTCACATGTAAAATGGGGTTTATAACCATTTTTAGCCTCATAGGATTATTGTGAGGATTAAATGAGTTAATATGTAGCATGCTTAGAAGTGTGTCTAGTTCGAGGTGAGCACAGATCGAGTGTTTGATCATCCTTACCATCACCATTGCCAGCACCACCACCATCACCATCTCCATCATCATCACCATCAAGTTCAACAACACCACAACCTCCACCACCACCACCATCACCACCACCACCACCATCAACACCACCACCACCATTATAACCACCACCATCAACACCACCACCACCATTATAACCACCATCACCACGACCATCACCATCTCCATCATCATCACCACCACCATTATAACCACCATCACCACGACCATCACCATCTCCATCATCATCACCATCAAGTTCAACACCACCACAACCTCCACCACCATCACCATCACCACCATCACCACCACCATCAACATCACCACCACCATTAAAACCACCATCACCATCACCATCACCATCACCACCACCATCACCATCTCCATCATCATCACCAAGTTCAACACCACCACAACCTCCACCACCACCATCACCATCATCACCACCATTATAACCACCATCACCATCACCATCACCACCACCATTATAACCACCACTACCATCACCATCACCATCACCACCACCATCACCATCACCATCATCACCACCACCATCAACATCACCACCACCATTATAACCACCATCACCATCTCCATCACCACCACCACCATCACCATCACCATCACCACCACCATCACCATCTCCATCATCACCACCACCATCAATATCACCACCACCATCACCATCACTACCACCATCACCTTCCCTTTGCCTACTGTTCTCCACACATGTGCAACTGTTAAGTGACTTTGGGGCAAGGAGGCAAGAGCATGCTGGGCTGACACAGTTAAGGAGCCACATCTGAGAGTGGCAGCCAGCTAGTGTGGCCACACTCAAGTGGAGGGTGGCCTGGTCACAGCCTACAGAGGCTGTCCGGGCTGCTGGATAGAGACCTGGAAACGTGCCGCATCCCCACTGAGCTGCCTGGGAGAGCATCCAGTTCAGCACCGTCCCCTCTCCACCCCACAGAAGAGGAGACTGAGGCTGAGAGAGGGGCAGGAAGTGCCAAGGTCAAGCAGCAAAAAAGAGGCAGCTCAGGCAGGACTGGGCTCTCGCTCGTGGACCACAAACTGGCAATGTTCTCTCTGAGCCACTGTGTTCTCACCTGTAAAATGGGGGCACTAATCTCACGTGGGTTGTTGCTGTGTTATATTATTTATTAGCACTTTTTAATTATGTGAAATGAATGTGAAAATGTTAACCTCTGCTGCTCTGGGCAGTGGGTATGTAGATATGTAGGTGTCTGTTATGTCACTTCTGTGTATGTTTGAAATTTCCCACCTGCACAGAAAAATGACAATGTGTCCTCCTTGTCCCCATCACTCATGACGACGATTCTTCCTTATTCTTCTCCAGCTACGGCGGCAATTCCTGGGCCACGTGGCAATGTACTCTTCTGTTCCTGATGCTTTCAGTCCTCTCCGTGCACTCCGGCTGTGGAAGTTCTGGGTGGCTGAGGTCTGGCGTCCTCTCCTACCCACTTCAAGTCCTTCAGGAGAAGGGTCCCTGGAACCCTCGTGCAGGTTTGCTGAACTCAGCAGAAAACATGGCATCTGTCCCTGGCTGTGCAGCTGGAGGGTCGGCAAGGAGCCACCTGGCAGGTGCGTTCAGAGGACAATCGCTTTTATGTTGAATCATGAGTGTTCGCTGCCCACCTGGTCCAGAGCCTGCCCCTCCGGCCGTGTGAGCATCTTCTCACGTGGTCCAGCTGCCCCCGCCACGTCGACAGGCCTGACGCTGCAGCCATCCTCTCTCCTCCCCAAGTCCAAGGCGCCACCATCTCGCAGTCTCCTGGGACTGGTCCTTGGCTTCTCACCTCCACCCCAGCCCCACCCAATCAGCTCCACCCACTTGGGAAGTCCCAAGCGGACCATCTTCTCTGGCTCACTGCCCTCAGCCTGCTCCTTGGACTCCGACCGGCCTCTTCCTTGGCAGCCCCGGCCCCGCCCCCAGCCGCCAACCACCCCACCTGCACCCGCGTCTTCCCGCTCCGCCGGGTGCAGCAGCCCCTCCTGCTTCGCACTGGGCCGCACGACCTCATCACACCTGTGCTTCACACAGAGAAACAAAGCTGCAAGAAAAACACAACATGTCAACATTGCTTATCTGAGGTTGGTGGCATTAAATTATCATATAGGTTCTTTATGATTTTCTGTAGTTTTAAGACTTTCTCCAGTGAGTATATATTTAAATAATCAGAAAAATATTTATTTATACATGAAGTATAAATATGTAAAATAAAAATATATAAATAATAGACATAAAAAGAAGGAAGACACTTTGGTGGCCTGATGCCTTCACAGTGAGGCCCCGGATGCTCCTGAGTCCCCGTGACCTCTCCTCGCCAGCCTGGCCTCATCCACCTTCCACTCAGCCCATGTCTGGCCTCACCCTGGGCCTCCCAGGCTCCTGCCGGCTCGGGGCGTGCCTGGCCCGGAGCTGACCTGGGCACGCATATCTCCAGCCTCTGCTCTGTTGATAACTGTGTGGCCAGTCCTGGCAGCGTCACGCTCACAAGCACTTACTTAGCTTGCACTCCGTGCCAGGGACTGTTCTAGAAACAGGGCGTACAGCAGGAAACAAGACAGACGTCAGACAAGGCCCCGCTCTTAAGGCGCACAGTCTGGGAGGCGAGACAAATAAGACGCGAGCCACACACAGACCCAAGCAAGCAGGGGGCAACTGCTGCCCGAGGAAGCGTGGCACGAGAGATGCTGGCGGGCGGTGATGACGCTCGTGCGCAGAATTACAGAGGCGGCGGCGACCTCGGTGGCCGCGTTGGGACAGGTTTTCAGGGACAGCTCCTCTGAGAAGGTGACATTTCGGCTAAGACCAGAGTGACAAGGGAAGTCACCGTCAACCCAGTCCCACAACCCCTGTTCACAGGGGAAACCGGATCCTGTTTATGTGATTGTTTATTTTTAGTTTTCTACTGAAGGATGACGCCCATGCAAGAGGGCACAGAATCATCAGAGTGAATATTCACGAGAGAACTCTCTGCACCAGGAATAGATCAAGGAGCCGCAGGGCGGCGCCCAGCGACGGTCTTGCGCCCCACCGGCCGTCACCCCCTTCCTGCCAACGGTAACCACTACCCCGAATTCCCGCTCTGTAGTTTGGTTTTGCCTGTTTTAGAAAGTTACGTAAACAAAATAGCATAACATGTGCTCTTGTGTCTGGCCTCTTTTTCTCAGTGCTCCGTTTGGGAGGTTTGTTTACCCTTGGTGCTGTGTGTGGCTGCAGTTGGTTCCGTTTCAGGCGTCCTCAAACTACGGCCCGTGGGCCACATGCGGCCCGCCGAGGACATTTATCCGGCCCGCCGGGCCTGTCCTGCTTAGCAGCCGACTCGTCCCGGGCCCACAGTGCGCACTCTCCAACGGTCTGAGGGACAGTGAACTGGCCCCCTGTTTAAAAAGTTTGAGGGCCCCTGCATATTCCTTTAAGTGAACGTAGCACATCCGTCTCTCCACTCTGCTGGGGATGGGCGTTTGGTGGTCTCTCGTTTCTGGCTAAGGAGAAAATGCTGCCATGAACCGGTGTGAGCACTACTGCACACACGTGTGTCGGTGAACGTATGCGTGTGCTTCTGTCGGGTCTGACCCCAGGAATGAGGGAGCACGGCCAGGTTGTAGGAGGTGTGAGTCACCACCTGGGCCGACTCTGCCGGGCTGTTTTCCGGGGCAGTGGGCCATTTTGTACCCTCCCCCCAGCGCGTGGGGCCTGTCCCCTACACTCTCCGTCCTCGCCAACACTCGATATTATCTTTCTTTTTCATTTTACTTTCTTTTTCATTCTGGTGAGTTATGCCATTGAATTTTGAATTCTCTGCTTGAATTCATTTTGGGGAGGCTTCCCAATCACACACGACTATTTAGGGTCTCAGCTGGGAAGAGAGACAGAAAAGGGACAAGCCGTCCGCGAGGCGTGGCTGCTGCGGTGCCTCGCAGACCTGCCGTGGTCCAGTCCTGTCGAGCACTCCCATCCGCTCCGGCAGGCAGAGAGGCTGCTGGGGGCTCCAGCTAGTGGGGGCAGAAATCCAGCCCAGCTGCACCCCCAAGCCGTGTAGGGTCACATCCATGCAGAAGGCCCACATCTCCCTCCTCACACGCAGGTACTGGGTGGGCTTAGAGATGCCTTGGGACGGGATATTGACCGGGAGAGTGAGTGACCAGCCAGGCCTCGCAGCTGGGAGCACGGATCTGAACCAGGTTTGTTCTCCCAGCCCGGCTCCTAACTCGAGCACAGCTCTGCCCGTCTCGGTGGTCCCCTGCCCAGGCCAAGGAGGACCTAGACTCTACTCTTGCGATCAGCGACGGTTTCTTGTTCCTCTTGGCTTCTGATTGAGGCCTTGAGCATCACAAACATGGGGCCCATGGTCTGAGAACTTGAACTGGAGTCCAGACAGACAGCTTCTTGCCCAAACCTGCATGTGGATGAAATAAAATAAAAACAAGTGACTTTACGGGTAACTGACTGAGCACAGCACGAAGAGGAGATTTGGCAGCTGTCCTGCCCTCTGGCTACTCTAGATGAGCAAACCTGATAATTTACGCTAAAAAATTCACTCTGCTCTGGCGGTCCCAACCGAGCGAGGAGCCTGCCAGCTCTGCCGTGAACTCTGCTCTCGCCAAGACAGCTGTGGAAAGGAGGCTGATGCATTTATTTATTTAGGATTGATAAGTGGCCTGCTTCCAAAAAGAAAAAAAAAGGTTTTGTAGGAGGCTTAACAAAAAACTTAAAACTTAAACATGAAAAATGGGAGGATTAATAATAAAATTAGAGTAAGATGCTTTTTGAAAGGAGCAGAGACGTCAAAGGTGGTAGGTACCTGGGATGGGACAGTTATGCAAATGCTGTCTGGGGTCACCTTGCGGGATCTGAGCACGTCACTGCTGACCCATGGAAGGTAGATCAGAAAAATAGGAAACTGGGCCCTTAAAAGAGTGACCGACCGTCCTGGTTTGCCCAGGACTGATGGGCTTCTCAGGATGTGGGAATTTCAGTGCTAACACCAAGAGTCCCAGGCACGGGAGTCTGAGGTGGCCATCCTGGTTCTTGGTAACACCGTTTGAGGTGCTGAATCCAGCTGCACCTGAAAGCCAGCCGCCCCGGGGTTTCCGGGTGTGAATGCCAATGAATTCCTTGTGTTGCTTTGTCTTCCCCCCATAGAAAACTCTCGTTTTGTTACTTCTAAAATTTAATTTCTATGTGTGTAAAGGTAAATGAAAAGCTAATCTCTGATCCAAGGTCGATAACGAAAAGCAGCTGTGTTCTACTCGGGCTCCTACTTGCAGCGGGGACAACAATCTGTCAGCGTCATTCGGAAATTTATTGTGCTGGGCACTGGAGGCACCCTTTACATCTGTGCCCTGGTGCCCTCTAAAGGAAACTACTTTTTTTTGTTTTTACTCTTTTATCTCTTTCTTTTCATATATATATTAATACACCTCTGTATTTCTAAACACCTTGCTCATACTGTTCTTTCTGATTTCCTGTTGTAGACATTATCCATCGCTACGGTCTAAATGCCCATGGACCCTCCAAATTCATAAGTGGAAATCTTAGCGCTCAAGGTGATGGTGTTAGGAAGCGGGGGTCTCTGGGAGGCGATCAGTCATGAAGACAGAGCGCTGATGAGTGGGATTAGTGCCCATATTAGAGAGGCCCAGTGAGGCCCCTGCCCCAACCCCCACGTGAGGATGCAGCAGAGGCCCTGTCTGCGAACCAGAAAGCAGGACTTCGCCAGACACAGAATCTGCCAGCAACTTGATCTCAGACTTCCCAGCCTCCAGAACTGTGAGCAGTAAATTTCTGTTGTTTATAAGTCACCAAGTCTGTGGCCTTCTGTTATAGCAACCCGAGACGACTAAGACGGTCATTGCCCTCTCATATGGGAAACGAGGATTGAAAACTCTATGCCGCCTCCACACACAGACGTCTCCTCCCACATCCTTTTGACGTATTGATCGTATTTTTGGTAAAGTGAATTTTCATTGTTTACGTAATTACAGCCATATAAATGTTGTTTACCTTAACACCATGTAGTGTTTTATGGCATCATTCCCTTTCTCGTGCAGCCTTTAGTTTTTCCTGGTGTTTATAATTGCCTTTGGGAAATAATCTGCTTAATTGTCTTTGTATCCACCGTTATGTCTTTCCCCAGCTCTGCAAAAGAGCTCTGAAACTTTTCTCAGCACAAACACACCAGGGAATCTGGGGGGCGATTTTCCTTTTGTTTTGGTTTTGAAGTCGTTCCTCCAGTTCCCTCTCAGTGGCTGCCAGGCCTGACACACCACTGGGACTTCCCCTCAGCCACCACGAAACCTGCTGTCACTTACCCCCTGTGATGGGCGCCCATTCCTGGGCCCTGGGCCTTCCTCTCTGGTGGCTCACCTTGCTGTGTCGCTAGACAAGTGCTCCAGGAGATGCTGGGCTGGGCTGCATGAGAGGCAACTTTTTGAAACTTTTAAAAGTAAGAAAATGCCATTATTTTATCTCACACTTTGTTAACCCAATTCTAGTTGGGGAGTCATTTTCCTCTGGATGTCTGAGGGCTAACAGGGGTTGGCTCCGTGCTCTTCATAGCTGCAATATTTCCAGCGTTGCTGTTCAGAAGTTCGGGGCTATTCTGAATTCTGTTCATTTATATATGAACTTAACCCCTTCTTTCTCTTTGAAAATGATGGGCTCCAGAAAACAGTACCCCCAAACGAAGGCCTGTGCAGCAAGAGTTCTTCTCTGACCTTCCCTTGTCCTCCTGCCTCTCAGTCCCTCTCTTCTCGGAGGCTGCACAAACCAGAATCCCTCTTCCCCAAGGCTGGTCATAAAAGCCATAACCCCTTTTTCTGAAAGCCAGCCATAAACCCTAAAATTCTTCTAAATAGTAATTTAAAACTGGCCATACAGTACTTATCTGACCTACCTTGTTTGACTGCAAGACCCCCACTCCAGAAAGGGCCCTGCCCCATGCCCGGCAGGAGGTGACACCCACAGAGGACAGGCACAGTAGAGACGGAGCCCGGCTGCTTCCCTCACTCGGCCTGTTGGCATCAGACCACACCCCTTCTGCACGGCTGTCCACGCCTGGTTGAACCTAAGCATAAAAATGGACAATCTCCCCTGTATCTTTGAATTTTCCTTCTGAGAGCTCCCGTGTATACGTGTTAAAATAAATTTATATCCTTTTCCTCCTATTAACCAATCTGCCGCATGTCAGTGATTTTTCAGCAGACCTTTATGGGGACAGGGGCCTTTGCTCCCCACAAAAACATGTAGTACTTTTTGTCCCCAGTTTTCTGAAAAATTTTAACGGCATGATAATTTCCCCTCTTTTCTGTTTTCTCTGTCTGCAACTCCAACTAGTTCAAAGTTGGGTTCCAGAATGGACCCTCTAATTTTCTTGTCTTGTACTTCTAGTTTTCTATGTCTATGTTTTTATGCTAAGTTTGGGGCTATTTCTTCACCCCTATCTTTCAGCTGTTCTGCTGACTTTCGTCAGCACCGTTCTGCAGGACCGCACTGTCGCTTCTCTGAAGGATCTTTGTTTTAGTAGCACCTTCTTCTTGTTCCGTGAGCTCAATCGCTCACTTTGGCGAGGGTATTAACGATGCTTTCTGTTTTTACTTAACCATATTTCCTTCCCCTGCACTGTCTTTACTCCCCACGTGCTATTGTTTTCTGCCTCGTGTGCCGTGGCTCTGGCTCCCTGTGCTGGGAGACGGGGCACAGTCTTCCCCACTCCCCACAGTGACTGGCGGTGTCCCCTGCCCGTCACCACGCTGTGGTGTCCCCTGCCCGTCGCCAGCCTTGCTGGCTTTGGAGAGTCTCAGGTCAGTCTCTCTGCAAGGGAGTCCTCCCGCCTCCTTCCAGGGAGGGGACAGGATTCAGAGCCTGATTATCTGGGCGTCCTGTCGTCTCCCAGCCCGCACTGTTTAGGGGTCAGCTTTTCTGCTGGACTATGGGGTGTCCCCCCTCATTTCTTTCCACCTTCCGGCATTGTGTGGGTGCCTTTCACCTGCTGCTGTCTCCTCTTCCATTCCTATTGTTCTTCAGGTTTAAAAATGTAATTGTTACCTTTCAAGAAAGGGTTCCGGATGGAAAAAAGAAAAATTCATATGTTCAATTCTATAGAAACTGGGGGGAGTAGGGAGACCCATCGACCTGGTTTGCCCAGGACTTGCTGGCTTTAAAACGGAAAGTTCTGTACCCAGGAAACCCCTCAGTCCAGGGAAGACTCCTTCTCGGCCTTCAGGGCTGAGTCTCCTTTGCGGCACCGACTGTCTGAACCCGTCTGCGTTTGGCGTTCCCTGAACTGCCACCGAAAGTGGCCCAGCTCATCCAGGGAGGGTGGGCGCCCTCGCAGCCCCAGAAACCCTGCAGACCGAATCACTCACGTCAGACACCCGTGAGCGTCTGGAAAAGTCCCTATATTTCTGGAAACCCCAAAGATAAACGGTGTGCATGACTGTCATTACTGAAATTGCTGGCTGCAGTGGAGACGTGCAAGTCCAATGGCCTCCTGGCAGCGTGGCCCCCGCCCGCGCAACCTCTGTAATTATAAGACAGCATTTCAAATTGTTCCAGTCCAAACAAGACCTGGAAGTGCAGAGAGCAGGCTGGTCGTCAGGGCTGGAGATTAACAGCCGCCATGGAAGAGCCTGGAAGGACTTACTCACGGCCAAGGGCAGGGCTGGAGGTGTTCTCACCGCCTCTGCTGCAGTGGGGCTTGCAGTGGGAGGTGGGGAGCGGCCGGTCGTTCTCAGCACCCCCAGCCTGCCCTGTGAGGGTGAGCGCTGGGTGGTGCCCTTTTATTTATTTGGTTGATGCTTCCTTGCAGTCTACCAATCAAGCATGCACTTGGATGAACTAGCACTTTAAATAAAAAGGCGAGTATCTTTAGGATGCCTTGAGCTTAGCAGTCATGCACACATTAAACTCATTTACCCAAAGAGGGAGCGGGTGCCCAGCTCAAGGCAGTCGCTGGAGGGCTGGGGAGGGCGGCGTGGCAGAGGAGGGGCCCCTCATCTTGTTTGTGCCTTGGCAATTAGGCCCCGGTCCACCCGCTTATTGGCTATTTGGTTATTTGGCCTCCTGGAGCCTCAGTTTCCTCATCTGCAAAATGTGTGCAATTATAGCACCTACTTCACAGGGCTGTTGAGCAAAGACGAAAAGAAAAACAAATATCACGTGCTTAGCAGATTACGCTAATGTACACATAATAGTGCACAATGACTGGTGCTATTATTATTCTTATTACCATGTTTGTTCTGACGCTCCTGGGGGACCTGACTGACCCTGTGCCGGTGGAACTCATGCCCGATCTGCCGAGGGCGCCCTGCCTGACGTGCGAGGCACAGGGAAGGGCAGGCCTTTAGCTAAGCGAGACGGGCCCAGCCCATTTTGCGTTGCTATCATGGAATGGCTGAGGCCGGGCGATTTACAAAGAAAAGAGGTTTACTCAAATTCCGGTGGCTGGAAAGTTCAAGACTGGGCAGCTGTGTCTGCTGAGGGCCTCAGGCTGCTTCCACTCGTGCTGGAAGGAGGGAGGAGAACGGAGCCTGCGCAGAGAGACCCCATGAGATCAAAGGGAGAAAGTGCGAGAGAAACCCAGGAAGCCAGACTCTTCTTAACAACCCACTCCCATGGGAACGAATCCAGAGCAAGAACCCACTCTCTTCCCAACACCGCCACACCGGGGATCAAATTCCATCGTGGGTTTTGGTGGGGGCAAACCACAGCCAAACCGGAGCAGGGACCACGATTAACTGAAATTCAGTTCATCAGCCTGCCCGCTGGACCCGCTCCCGCCTCTCCCCAGCGCCGGCACATCCACGCTCCGCAGCGGGTGGAGCATGAGCTCAGGGCTCGCCCCGCAGGTCCTGGGCGAGGGCAGAGCCCGCCAGTCTCCTGGGAGCCTCTCCACCTGCCTTGGCACTCAAGGTGAGGCTCCAAGATCTATAAGAGCTACAGGTGCTAAAGGGAGATTCCCATCTAGTTCATGGGTCTTGACCATGGTGGAGAGACAGGCCCAGTGTCTCAGCAAGATGTCCAACCTCAAGGGGTCGCGGAGAAAGGTGGACAGAATGTACATTAACCCCATCTCTCTAAACAAAAACACCTATTGCAGTTCTCTTCCGTTTCAAGTTCCCAGGCCAGTAGGGTTTGCTGGCCAGAACTTCGCACTCCGTTTCACTGATCCGTTCCCTTTTGAGTCCCCCGCCCAGAAACGATGGGACGTCTTTGCGGCAACGAGATAACTGCAAGGCCTTGCGCCACCTGTTTGTTCAGAGAAGACCAGGTAAGCGGCGCCCCATCACAGATCGTGCCCAAGGACCCGCCGAGCAGCCTACTCCCCACATCCCACCTGCACACGAGACCAGAAGAATGGCCAATGTTGACCCACAGCTCGTCACACCACTAAAATCTCCACCCGGGGTGGGGCTCACCCGCTAGCTTTCGACCATGCGACGTACGAGCCAGTGTGACTCCCCGCTGCACTTGCGTGCCCGCCACGCCACCCAACATGCATCAAGCTCGCTCACTCCCTGCGTCATTCATCTTGCCACCAGAAAAGCAGCTGACCCACCGGTCGGGGAGGCAGATTGGAGGCAGCCCCAACTCCTTCCACCTCCCCGTTGACGTCCTCCACAGTACATTTCCTTTCTTCCTTGGCAATCCTCGTTATCTCGGGTTCGCTTTCTGTGCAGTGAGCAACTGGGCCTAGAAAATCCCCCTTGTGGGTTCGTTAACCTCTCCTCTAATCCAGAGATTTCTGATTGGTTGAGCTTTCCCCAGCCAGGACCCTCCCCTGGGGAGCGTCATGGCACGGTTCTGCATCCCATCCTCGCATGTCTGACAAACACGCAACACGGGGACCCCAGGAGCTCGCAGTCTCATGGGGGACAATGACAAGTACAAGACAATCATGGCACAGCTGATGAAGACTCTGGTAAAGCCCCTTGGTTCTTGCGAACATCAGGAAGGGAGTAAACGAACAAGCATGGGAGCGAGAGAATGAACAGAAGGGATCAAACACTCTATATGGGAGGAGTAGAGCAGACGTGGCGGGAGCCCAGAGGACCAGAACTGACACACTTCCAAAACTCCCTGCCCTGCGTTGGTCCCTCTGTCCCTATCTGTTAATTCTCCCACTTGTATTCTCAAAAGCCTAGGAACAGGCTAGGGTGTCTGTAGAGCACAGAAGGGAGGAGAAAATTAAGCAGGTAAAAGATAAAATCCTCTTTGGAGGTGGTGGTTGAGGGGTTCATTTAGATACATGTCAGGCTTTTGCTCCTGTCAAAAATATCTGGAAAAATATTTTGAGGCATTGATTAATGTTCCTTCTACCCCTCCTTCCTGCCAGGAACTTGAGTGTGATGTCTGGAGGCACAGCTGCCATCTTGCAGTTGTGAGTGAGAATCGGAGTCAAAGAAAGACACACCCAAACACTGGGGGTGGAGGAGAGGGGCAGAGAGAGATGAGGGGGTGGGGAGAGGCTGAGGGGAGACCATCCCATAGGGGTCAACACACCTTTATTTGCATGTTGACTGCCCTGGGACGCCTCCCATCTGGGCCCCGCTGTCCTGGTCCTCTGTCACCTGCACCCTGAACCAAAGCAAGAAGGATCTTTGCCTCTTGGCTCAGTCAGAAAGCAGACCCTGCCCTGAAGAGGGTCTTTGTCACGTCCCCGCTGGGGACTCTTGCTGACCTGTTGGTGCCCCAGAATGCAGGGGTGGGGGGGCAAGTGGCAGGAAGGAGGACCCCCGGCCAGACCCTTGGCTCCTCCTGGCTGGTGTGTTTATCTGGGGCCTCTCCCTGCAGGAGCTGGTGGTGAATGTGTTTTCCCAAGAATGAGGAATAAACACAGAGAATGCAGTAGGGGAGCAGCCCTGGCCAGGCACACAGGCGGCCGGGACCGTGAGAGAGTGTGTGTGTGTATACATGTGTGTACACATACGTATGTACACATACGTACACATATGTATGTACACATGTATGTACACATACATGTGTGGTCGGGGCACCATGTTGGGAGCATCACCGTAACAGCCATTGTCTGGCACTTTAGAGTTTGCAAAGCACTTTTAAACATATATGTGTGTGTGTGTATATAAGCATGTGTATGTTTAAATACATATATTTAAACATATATATAAAGCTGCTCTCTCTATATATATAGCAGCTTTGTTGAGACATAATTCCTATACTCTACCACTCACCCACCGGAAGTGTGCCATTCAGTATTTTTGTACATTCACAGAGTTCTGCAACCAGCACACAATCACTTTTAGAACATTTTCATTACCCCCCACAGGAAACCCTGGATCTATTAGCTCCACTCCCTGTTACAACTGAGTGCTATGTCCCCCTAAAATTCATGTGTCGAGATGCTACCCTCAATGAGATGGTACTGGGAGGTGGGGCCTTTGGGAGGTGACTGGGTGGGGTGAATGCCCTCACAAACCAGGCTGGGAGAGACCCCTCGCCTCTTTGGGGGGATATAGGGAGACGGTGGCCCTCACTACACTCTGACTTGCCGGCATCCTGACCTTGGACTTCTCAGCCTACAAAACTGTAAGAAATAAATTTCTCCCGTTTTTAAGCCCCCCAGTTGGTGGCATCTTGTTAGATCAGCCTGAACTAAGACGTCCCCATCTCTCCCCACTTCGCCCCCAGCCCCTCACTACCACTAAACCACTGCCTGTGTCCACGGCCTTTCCAGCTCTAGACATTTTGTATAAACAGAACCTCACATGCAGTTGGCACAGTGTTTCCAGGTCCGCCCGTGTGGTCCGTGCTCCCTCCTCACGGCCGAGCCGCGCCCCGCCGCGTGGACAGACCACGTCTGGCTCATCCCTTCGGCCGCTCACGGGCGCTCGGGTTGTTTCTACTTTGGGGCTGTTATGAATGATGCCGTTGTAAGTATTTGCGTACAAGGGTTCTGGGTGGACACATGTTTTCGTTTCTCTTGATATTTGCCTAGGAGCAGAAGTGCTGGTTCTATGGTAACTCTACTCTTTGAGGAACTGCTGGACTATTTTCCGAAGTGGCTACACCATTTTGCACACCCGCTGGCACTGTATGAGGGTTCTGAATTCTCCACGTCCTTGCCACCGCTGGCTGTCGCCTGTCTTTTTGTGATGACGGCCACCGTAGTCCGAAGGAACTGCCGTCTTGTTGTGGACTTGATTTGCACGTCCCCAACACTAACGATGGGGGCATCTTTCCACGTGCCTGTTGGCCACTCGCGCATCTCCTCTGGAGCAGTATCTACTCAGCCCCTCGCCAGTGTTTTCGCTGGGTTATCTGTCTTTTTATCAGACACCACTTTCACAGGCACACGCTCTTCTGCCCCACGGCTCTCCTGCAGGGAGGGTTACCGCGTTCCCACGCTCATCGGTCGGACAGGTGCGGAAGCTGCGGCCCGGAGAGCTCTCCCTGGGACCAGCTGCGCAATTTGCAGGGCCCAGTGCAAAATGGAAACGCAGAGCCCTTCATGCAAAGATCATTAAGGATTTCAAGACAGCGGTCAGAGCGCATTAACCCAAGCATGGAGCCCTGCGGCGCTGCACAGCACTCTCTTCCGCAGGGCTGCCCCTGGGTCTGACCACTGGAATAAAAATTCCTCACGCTTGTTGAGTACCAGGGTCTGTGCCGGACACTTGACCTACAGAACATATTGAGTCCTTACAGGTAGCCTAGCGGGTGGCTGCCACTGCCGTCTGCCTTGTGCAGATGAGGAACAGCGGCTCAGAGACACGGCATCGCTTGCCCAGGGTCGCGGGTGCACGAGGCAGAGCACGGGTCGAGCTGAGGTCTGAGCGGCGGCGTCGAGAGCTGGCGCTGCCGGCGGCTGTCCAAGTCCCCTGTGAGGCTCGGCTGGTCCTGAGGCCGCATGTGAGGACGAGGAGTGTGTTTGGGAGGCAGGCGAGTGGGCCATCGAGACAGGGAGGGGAGGAAGCCAACGAGGGCGTGTCCAGGGGCAGATCATAGTTGTGAGAGCTGAGCCGCCACCCTGCTGGCGACTCTGGTGGACCTCGTAGGACAAACACCGTCGAGCAGCGCAGAGGCTGAGACATTTACCCACCCGCTTTGTCCGTCACAGCCGAGGGCTGCTCCCGGCACTTGAATGACATTTATGGAGCACTCGCTACGGGCCACGCATTGTGCTAAACACATTCCAGCAACCCTGTACTATTGCTCCCATTTTATAGACAGGGAAACTGAGGCCCGGAGAGGCTAAATATCCTGGTAATTGGTCGAGCTGGGATTTGAGCCCAGGCCCTCCTGGTGCAGAGCCTATGCTTCTAGC
Source organism: Cheirogaleus major (assembly GCA_963574435.1). Lineage (NCBI taxonomy): Eukaryota > Metazoa > Chordata > Mammalia > Primates > Cheirogaleidae > Cheirogaleus > Cheirogaleus major. The sequence goes on from CAUYPO010095499.1 coordinate 30,121, forward strand.
CTCTGCGTGGCGTGACGGCTCTCTCTCGCTTACTTGTGATGGTGGCTCTGCTGCCCTGCTGTGGCCCGGCCGGCCCAGCCCCTCAGGCTTGGAGATGCTGGAGTTCCCCCAAGTTCTCAGCATCACCTTGGACCTGGGCCTGCCCGGGCCACTATCCGGCTGTCCCCCCTGTCCCGGCTGTCCTCCGCTGGCCCTGGACCCGCAGGGCTTGGGCTTTTATCACCCTGCGGTACACTTCCCCAGTCCCCTCCCACTCTGGCCTGGTGCTGGCCGCTTTGATGTGGTTCCTGCCCCCTGTCCTGCATCTGGCCTGCACATGGAGGGGCGGGCATCTGAGCTGTCCCCACGGTGTCCCTCCTGCCGCTTCTCCACAGCTGCTCGTGAGCCCAACATCTTCCAGATCCTGTCTTCCCATGTGGAGCGGGGGTGGGAGTCAGGTCTTAGAGGCAGCTTCTTGGGCGCGCAGGGAACCCTGGCTCCAGCCTCCTCTCCAGGCAGGAGGACAGGCTGGTCTTCGCTGTGGCTGCGAGTTGGCAAAGTTGCTCTGAGCCCTCTGGGTGCTGCCCATCGCCCCGGCCCCTCACCGGGGCAGCCACTAAAGGGGCAGCACCCACCCAGTGTGGACCGCCAGGCTCGGGCTCCAACTGTGCGCTGCTGAATACTTTGAAAAGCGCCTTGCCAAAGCAGTGGGCCAGGGTCGGGGGAGCGAGTCTCTGGGCTAGACCCGGGCCGCACCACCCAGCCACAGGTCACAGCTACGGCCAGGGCCCTCCCGCCACTTCACGGAGCCCCTGGAGCAGCTCCCGCAAGTGGACCGTGTCGTGTGGCCAGTGAGCTCGTTCCCGTGCGTGCAGTCTGGGGGCCCGTGTCTCAGAATCCCAGCTCCTGTCTGAGGACTGTGGACGGTAGCCAAGGGACCCAACCCTGCTGAGTCCTTCATTCTGCATTTGCCCGTGGCCGTGGCAGTACCCTGCTTGCAGCGCTGTTTGAGGATTAACTTAAACAATATGCTTAGCGCCCAGCACACAGTCAGCACTCAAAGAAAAGTAGGATTAAGTACAAATTTAGAATAAGCAAGGCATCCATGCCGATGTGTGGCCTACTTTTCAAATTGAACTCGTAGATTGCGCCCTGCTGGTGGATGTGGCCCTCAGAGCCATCCTAAGCCGCGGCGGCTGAGAGCACGGGCTCTGGAGCCCAGCTGCTTGACTGCAGATGCCAGCCTTGGCAATGGGCAGCTGTGTGACCTCAGGCAAGTTGTTTAACCTCTCTGTGCCTCAGTGTCCACATTTATGACATTGGAATAAAAACTATGTAGGTCGAAGGGTTGTTGTGAGAAATTAGTTAATACATAGAAAGCTCTCTGCCCTGTTCCTGGCATGAAGTTAAGTTCTTCAGACAAGTTGGCTGTTTCTTCATTCTTTATCCACAGAATAGAAACGCCTTAATTTTTTCAGTTCGAACTAATTTCTTTAGTTTCTTATTAAGCAACTTACCCAGAGCTGGGATTGAACCAAGGCCTGTCTGTATGGTACCAAAGCCCATCGAGCTAATCAAGGTAGAAGCCTAGAAGCTTTTAACCTTGGTATGAAAAGCCAAAGCGGGAAAAATGCATTTACTAAACAACTGAATTGCCAGAGAACGCTTTATTGCAATAAAAGAGAGCCTTAGACCTGATATCTGAGTTCGAGCCTGGATCCACCTTTAGTCAAGTGACCTCAGTTAGATCACTCCCTGGCTCTGAGCCTCAGTTTCCCCATCTACAAAATGGGGACCATGAAAGTACCACGAGAATACCAGGATTGCTATGAATCGAATGTGACAACCGGGATAAAAGCAGAGAGCAATAACCCTCTCTGGACGTAAGGTCAGGAAGAACTGGATTGGAGCCCCAGATCAGCCACTTCCTTGCTATCCAGTGAGTGAGTGCCCCTATTGGAGCCACAGGTTCTTCAGCTGAAAAATGAGAGAGAAAAATAGCTGTTTCCCTGAGCGTCAGACACAGGCCGGACAGCGTTGCCCTAACCTAAAAGCCGATGCTATTGGCTCAGGGTCACCAGTTCTGTGGGCCAAGCCTCGGTGCTGCGGAGGGAACAAAAGCTTCCCGGGATGGCTCCGCTCTGGCCCGTGGAGTCGCATCACTCCTGCCTGGGAACAGCAGAGCCCTGACGGCAGCGGGGCGGTCTCTCCTTCCCAAGGTTACAGCGATTTGACCTTGAGCGTCGCTGTGTTGGAGCACCGTGCCATCGCCGCATTCACTGAGGACAAAAACAGCCTCGGAAGTAAGAGCTGCTCACAGCATGTGGACCTTTAACCATGTGTGTTTTTTATATACTTGCTTTAAACATCATTTGGCATGTTGCAAAGGAACACACATTGCTTTTATAATAAACTAAAATTAAACCAAGAAATTATAAAAGTTAAAGTAAACAAATGAGGGCCAGTGCCATAAGCTCCATCTCCAACTTCTCCCAAGCCTCCTTCTCCAGACAGGGAAGGCCCGTGGTTCGGCCCCGTCGCTGAGTTCCGATTCCAGCCCTGACGTTCACCAGGGAGTGATCTCGGGCAAGTTACACTGTGACTCAGATTTCTCATCTGTAAAGCGGGCGTAAAACCATATCTCTCAAAGAGTTACCGTACGGCCCAGCCATTTCACTCCTAAATATATACCCAAGAGAATTAAAAGCAGGTGTTCCAACAAGAACGTGTACACAAAGGTTCATAGACGCGCTATTCACAATAACCAGTAGGTGGAAACAACCCAGATATTCGGTGACTGATGGATGGATAAACACAATGTGGTCTCTCCATGCAGCGGAATATTATTCAGCCGTAAAAGTAAGAGAAGCACTGGTCCCTGCTGCAGCATGGCGGAGCCTTGAAAATAATCGTGCGACGTGAAAGAAGCCAGATGCGAACGAAAGGCCACAAACTGTACAATTCCGTTTATAGGAAATGTCTAGAACAGGCAAATCCATAGAGATAGGAAGCAGATTAGTGGTTGTCAGGGACAGAGGGGGCTGGGGGAGGGGAGTGACTTCTTAATGGATATGAGGGTTTTTTTCGGGGTGATAAAATGTTCTGGAATTAAATAGTTGCACAACCTTGTGCATGCACTAAAAGCCACTAAATTGTACATTTTAAAATGGTTAAAGCAGTGAATCTTGTTATATGGATTTTACCTCAATAAAAAACAAAAACAAACAGTACGTACCCCAAAGAGCTGGACCTGAAACACAGTGACGCCCGAGCAGCGTTTGCACGGTGCCTGGCACGCAAGAAGCGCCAGCTGAATGCGGCCCCTGGAAGCAGACGCTGAGACTCGCACGGTCCTGAGCGCAAGCCTGGAAGCCTCGCTCCAACAAGCGACGGTCCGTCCTGGGCCTGGGGAGCGGAACGGAAGCCCTCTGCATGAACTCTTCCAGTCCTGGTTTACGTGGCACTAGAGGACTAAAAGGAAATTAAGGCCAAACAGGGAAATTACAGGGGAAGTCACTGCAGTAAAGGAGAATGATAGGAAACAGTGGTGAGTCCTCTTTCTTCATGAAGACCAACTCAGGAAAAATAAAAATCTTATGTGTGGCACTCTTTTTCCCATTTAATAATGAAAGTCGTTAAAGTGTGTCCCATAGAAAATATATAATCTTACAACGGCGACTACATACTGTTTTGAGTAACAGCACAGGCTCCCGAGCCAGACTGCCTGGGGTCAAATTCTGCCTGCGAAGCAGAGGCTGTGCCGCCTCAGGCAAGCGGCTTAACCTCTCAGTGCCTCAGCCTCCTCATCTGTACCTACCTGATGGGGTGGTTGTGAGAATGACAGGCAAAGTTGTTGGGCCAGTATCTGGCACAACATGAGGGCTCTACAAATGTTAGCTGTTAGTAGAGATATTGTATGACAGCTATCGATGAGAAAATAGTTCCTGTGTTTTAGCCAACACAATGTTAATTTCTGGGCAAACTTCAGGAGAACAACAGGGAGACAGTTCTCTAATCCTTCAGTCCGAGATTTGATTTTGTGAATAACATGGGTTGTGATGATTGTAAACCATGGTTTCTCAATTTGGGCACCAGTGACATTTGGGGCCAAACACTCCTTTATTGTGGGGTTGTCCTGTGCATTGTACTTAGCAGCATCCCTGACGTCTACCCAGTACCTGCCTCCCCACCCTCCAATCATGACAACCAAAAATGTCTCCATATGTTGATGAATAGCCCCTGGGAACAAAATCTCCCCTGGTTGAGAACCACTGCTATAGAAGGAAAAATAAGAATAAAGAAATAATTATTATATTTTATTATATTTTCTCCGTTTCTAGAGAAGTCTTGAGAAGCACTACATTGGGGTGAGTTTTCAAAAATCACATTTTATAGTGGCAGGTGAGTTCTTAGTTTGACAGGGACGAGAAGACTGTTGAACTGAGTTTAAAATCCAGCATGTTTGCCCTGGCTCTGCTGGTACATGCGTGATTTGAGGCACATACTTGTTGCTGCTCTTTCTCTGTATCGTCATCTGCCACCTAGCACATCAAATGGGTTGGTTCTCCAGAACTTGTGGCAAGAGCTCCCGGAACTTCACTCGCTTACCTTCACGATTTTTGCCTTTACTCATAAAATGACTGTATAATTATTTAACATTTTATTTAAATCAACTCCACTCCCTCTTTTTTTCCTCATTTGAATACCTACTTTAGGCTTGACTTACGCAATTATCTCTAAGTCATGTGTTTGATGTGCTTGCTATGTTTTTAAAAATACTTTTAAACATAAATACATACAGTAAGAAATGTTTGCTGGTGTCCTCTTTAAAGCCACCTCATGTGCCACAGGGGTGTTCAGAATAGCCTTTGTGAAACTTTGAAATAAACTCTTATAGGTGAAAAATCCTTTACAACATAAAACATATTATAAGTGCTAGATAGGACTTTGATTAATTTGAACCCATACTCCAAATCAGTACCGAGAGACCTTCGAACATCTGCAGGGAGACTAGGTACGTCCTGTTCCTCTTTACTGGTCTTCGCCCTACGTTTCTGCCACGTGGACGTGGACGTGTGACGGGGCTCCTGCCCTCGGTAGGGGGCTGTGGCTGGGACCGCCCGGCCTCGGCACACGCGGGGCTGCGGTGGCCTAGAAACTCACCCCCCACACGGGAGAGCCGAGCGGGCTTTGAGGCCCTCTCTGAGGGTCCCTGACTCTCTCCAGAAAATCTCTCATTTATCGGGATGGGCAAAGCACATTTGATAAATCTGAGAATTAAAGGGTCCTCCGAGGGAGCCTGCCCCGCGGTCAGAGGGCGGAGGGGGCGCGTGACAGGTGGGCTTGCTGTTCCAAGAAGGCAACTCCCTGAGGATGTCGTCCGGAGCTTCTCCAACTTCCCCTCCGATTCGGCTCGTTCTAAACTTCCCCAGCATTTTCAGAATCCTAAGTCCAGCTCCCTGGAAGCAGGGAATACTGCGGTAAGAACAGACATTTGGAGTATAGCCCTTTCCCTCAGCCCACACCTCTCTTCCGGGATACCTGTCCCACCCAAGAGGGCGCTCTTCTTGGCAGCCATGTTTGTGCCTCACCAGCCTGCCTGCGTAGCCACAGCTGATTGGCTCGTGGGTGACATGTGACCCATGCTTGGCCAATCAGAGGCTCTTCCTGGGGAGTTTGACCTGAGACTCCCAGAGCCTGAGGCTAGAGGTTGGCCGAGATGCCCCGGCTTCCTTCCTGCAAATCTCCCCTGGATTGAGCTCAGTAGCGTGGATTCTGCAACCCACAGACTCCTAAGATGATTCTAAAGGCTTTGCTCATTCCCACCTCAGTCATAAACGTGGATCAGCTGGGAACATGGGAAGGTTCCAGAAGCCACTTCGCACCTGCCTTCTCTGGTGGCCAGGTAAGCATTTACATAATGTTTTGTAGGCCAAAAAAATGACAGCAGTGATGTCAATTGCTGGAGGGTGTTGAGTGCTTAGTGCAGGGGCAGGATAGGAACAAAATTTAAAGGGGCACTGAAAATTCAGTCACCCAGATGAATATTTTAATGCAATGTATTTAAAAATCAAAATTAATGCCAAAAATTCTATGCTGAACAAAACATCAAAATTGTAAAGAAAGACAGGATCAGTTACAGCGCTGTGTCAAGCCATATTGGAGCCTAGAGCAAAAGGAAAAATCAGTAATATAGATTGTGTCTTTATTGATCGCGATTCCTGAGTTTTTTGGCCATCTTCTCCTCCCCTATCTTAAATCTTGCACTGGAGGTGAATGCGTCACTTGCCTCACCCCCATCCCAGTCCTGACTTCCTATGTGCTGGCCCCAGGCTGTCTGCCTCATCTCATTTAACACATTAACTGCCATGTGGGTTGTATTTAACTCACACTAGTTTTGAGCCCGGGGCCTCATGAAGTGTATGTAACTCACACGTCTCTCTACTTCTTTCACTATACCTATGAGTACACAAAACAAAAAATAACAAATTGTTCATTAAATTAGAAAGGATCATTCTGTTTTTGAAGTTTTTATTCTATTTTCGTAATAAAACACCATGGCCCCAAGGAAAAAAATTTTTTTTTTCTAGTGTGGCAGTCAATGTGTTCATCTTCCTCCCAGCCTGGACATCTCTGGTAGCCTGTACTGGGTCTCCTGATTCCACTCCCCGTGCCTGCCGATGCCCACAATGTATTCTCCAACCCAAGCCATGCAAATCAGATCTCATTACTCTCCTACTCAGAATCTCCAAGTGGACACCTTCGTGCTCAGAGTAAGGGCTAGACTCTTTGCCCCAGGGCCTTACACATTACGGCTTCCCCACCACTCTCCTCCCTCCCTCGGTTCTGGCCCACAGACCGCCATGCTGTAGCTGGAACACTCCCAAGCCTCTCCGCCCCAGGGCCTTTGCACACGTTGCAACCTCTGCGGAACACTCTGCCCCGGTGTTGCCTGGCTTACTCCATCCTCACTTCGTTCAGGGCTCAACTCCAGTGTCACCTCTCAAGAGGTGTCACCAGTGTCCAGTGTTACTTCCTTAGCCACTGATCTAAAGTGACCTCATCTCTGGTCCCTTTTTGGGAACAGCCCACCCTGTTTATTCTTATTTGCTAATCTGTTTCCTTATTGGTTAAAGTTTTTTGTGCAGAATGTAAGGTCCGTGAGGGTGGGGACCTGGTCCTTTATGTTCCCCACTGGGTCCCCCGTGCCTAGCCCATGCTTTCTAAGCATTTTCAGAATGAATGAATGAAGTCTAGTTTTCAGTTGAAGAAACTGATCCCCAACTCTCCCCAAAGCTCCGAAGGAGTTCACTTTGAACTCTAACCCAGACCCTCTTCTTCTAGTGGGTCACTGGGATTTTCTATTTAAAAGATTCCTGCCCCCACCCCCAATCTCCTCAGCTCCCCACACCCTCAGTCTGGCTCCGATTACCGGTTGCTGCCACCCACCCGCAGACCGACAAACGTGGACCAGCTGTGCCGCAGGAAATCGCCTCCAACTCAACCCTGATGGTGCAGGGATGTCTTTAGTTAACATAAATAGGCTTTTAACATGCATTTTTTTCTCTTTGTGCAAAATACCTATCATTAATTCTGACTTGTGAGATCAAACAGTTAACAACGTGTTGATCCTAGCTTACTTTCAAGTGATGTATTGTATCATTTCGGAGAGTTATGGGGGGTTGAGACTTTCTTTGACAAATGCATCCGAGTCCCTGAGAAAGGGGGTAACCAGAGTCTCGGGGAAGGAAGCAATTAACAGCTCCACCGCGAGGGTTCCAAGCACCCTTGCGTCATTCCTCCACGCTTTATGGAACACTGGCTTTTTCTTTTGCTTTCTGGTTTTTTTTTTTTTTCTTTTTCCCAACCAAAGGAAATGAGCTTCTCTAATTCATCACTTTGAACAGCATCAGAGGTAGAGTGGAAAATAAAAAGGCTTCATTGAGCATCACTGGGGCTTTTTTCTCCTTCATGCTGACTCGGCTCTGCCTGGGCAGTTTGTGAATGGACTTTTCTTTCTTTCAGCTGGGGCCCTCTCCGTCTTCCCGGCAAAGACCTCATGGCTTTTCGGCATTTTGTACCCCTGATACCAGTAGTTCCAAGCCAAGAGCACGTACTCAAATGCCTGGGGGGTCTAGATAAATACATCTTGACACATGCTAGGTATGAGGCACTAGGGAGTGGTAGGTACTGTGGCAAATGGCAGAATGGCCCAGCCTGAAGGGGCCGCCACTACTCAGAGCCACAAAATTGTGGCTACGGTGGGACATTTTTCAAGAGAGCCTGGAAATCTGGATTTTTCTGGTGAAAACTAAAGAACACGACACAGGCCAAACAAGAAACAGAGGGCCGGAGCCACCAGTTTCCAAGCCCTGCTCTCTGGTCGGGAGGACTAGAACATGTTGAGCCTCAGGGTGCGAGCCAGTGGGCGAAGGAGTTGGAAAAGCCCTAGAAGAAATGAGCTTCATGCTTTGGGATGGGTAATTTTATTAGAAGTTATTTTCGGGGGGAAATTTGTGGAATCTCACTGATAGATAACTAAAAACATCATTTTAATATTAAAACAAACTAAAATATATTATAGAACAGAATGTAAAAGCAAATCAATAGGAAAAGTAGAACTTCAAAGAAATTTTGCATTTGCGACAGGTAGTCTGGGGGACACCCCCGAGTCCTCAGTTTATAAGCCTCTTGATCTCTGAAGCATTTTGATGGAAAAGTTGAGAAACTTGAGAGGCTTGGCTTTCTCATCTGTGAATTGGGTATAATAATTTTAACCACCTCATAGGGTTGTTTTGAGTAATCAGGGAGGCAATAATGCCTGTGAAATTCCTGGCTTGGAGTGAGTCCTCGGTAAATGTCAGCTAGGACCATACTATACCGTTACACCTTCGGAACAAAGATGAGATGCTCTCAAGGGCCACTTCGGTCACAAAGGCACAGTGGCCTTCTAGCTTGATCCCGTCCTTGCATTCTCTCTGGCTCAGCTCCGCCCTCTTCTCTCCGGCGCTCCCCTGACTTCTGGGTCCCCTCGGCGCCCTCTCCCCAGAGTAAGTGCTGGCTCACACCACTTGCAGATGGGGACACCGGGCCTCGTGTGGCTGTCCAGGTCGGCTGTCCGATTTGGAGATCGGACTCTCAGCCTCCCCCTAGTGAGCCTTCAGCAGAGCCAGCTGTTGTCCGACTTGCCCGCTCCAGTCTGGCCTCTGCAGCCTGCCACCCCCTGTCCGGTCGTCCCTCGGCATCAGGCATGGCTGGGTCCTGTCACCATCCCCGAACTACCTGCCGAGCACAAGCGTAACAGGAAATGGCACTCAAATGGCCTTGTGTTTCTTATTCTGTCTCCACGAGAAATGTGTGGGTGTTAAACCGTCTCAGACAAACAGGACAACTCCCCTTGACTCCTCTGGGGCCACGTGTGTGCCGGCCCGCAGTAGGAGCTTGTCGCAGCTTGGTGGGAATAAACGTCTGCCGAGTCAGTTTCCCATGCAGGTCATCTGCGTTAGTGGAAATCATTTTTGGCACAATTTTGATGAGATTGGGGTATGTTGAGTGATTTATGGAGCTGTTAAACATACATTAAATCAATCTTGCTCTTTTTTGTAAAGGTGGGGGTGGAGAAGCAACACCCATAAGGGAAAAATAAAGTCTCTGAGCTACAGTTTTCAGCCTGGGGCCTGACGCTGCACAGAATGTGGCCGCTGCTGTAACACGAAACCAGCCAGTCAATTTGAGCATGATAGTTTTAATGTTCCCCGAATCTTACAAAATGTGTATCCAATTAACCACTACTGAAGGGCCTTATATATAAAATAATACTTTTGTGGTCAGGTTGCACTTTTTCCACTCATTTCTGGTGCACAGGGCTCGAGTTGCAGATTCTGCCCGTGATTAATAGGGACAAACGTGGGATTTCTGCATCCGAGGCGCTGGGTGGAGTCTGGCCAGAGCAGATTTCCCTGTGGAACTCAAACCCTGAGACTTCCCCTCTCGTTTCAGCCTCTCCTGAGGAACGCCTGGGTGAGAGAGGATGGTAAGAAGCGTTGGGGGGCGGGGTAGGGAGGAGGCCAAGAGAGCAACAAGAGGAAAAGTCATTTTTCTCGGTGGCCATGGGTGCAGCGCCGTGGGACCCAGGAGGCCCCCAGCCCAGCCCGCTAGCTGATCGGAGGGGGAAGTCTGGAGAATTCTGTCGTATGTGGAAAACAGCTCCCTGACCCACTCAGGGTTTGGCTTCTTGAATGCTGCACTCATTCTCCAGCCCTGGTCGAGTTGATAGGATGGAAGCGGAGCTCAGTACGGGCAGATTTAGCATTTGGAGCTGGTAGGAAAGTCAGAGGTCGACAAGCTCTTTTTACAAAGGGCCAGAGAGTAAATATTTTCAGCTTCGTGGGCCAGACTGTGGCCGTGGCACCTACTCCATCCCGCCATTGTAGCCGTGAACAATCTGTAAACAAAGGGCCGTGGCTGTTCTAATAAATTTCATTTACAAAACAGGCCTCGGGCTGGGTTTGGCCTACGGCCGAGTTTGCTGACCTGGTTTAGTCCAGTTGGAACTAAGACACACAAAACTGAAGCAAGCTGACCCGATTTACCCAGGGACTAAATGCATTCTCTATGTCTGTAGTAGGCAGGAATTTGGGTCTACAGTGTATGGTGCACAAGAAATGTAACTCTAACTGAAGTTAATTTCCCTCTCGACCCCCCTGTGCCAGGTGACAGAAACCGAATTTTAGGGCTTTGGGCTTTGGGCTCTCTCTTTCGCTGGAACGTTGCTTGAGTTCTGGGGGTGCCCAGTGAGTCCAGGCATGGTAGTGGTGTCTGGCCTGAGCTCTCTCCAAGCAACCCTGGCATCCGCGAAGACTGCCCTCTGGAGTGGTCCTCAGTTCTCGCCAGCCACCCTGTGCCTTCTGCATCTTGAAAGCAAAGCCTCCCAGGGGTGCCAGGTGCCTTGGACACATCTGGCAGAGAAACCCGAGAGCCCACGGGAAGCTTTCTTTGGATACCAGAGAGTTCTGAGCTGATGAAACTCTGTGAGGCTCCCGGGCACACCAGATAGACCTTTTTTCTGCACCTGTTTGTCTGCATGCCTTGTGGGGGATGCTGGGAGCTCGCTGGCTCCCTGATTCTCTTCTGTGCTTGGCATAGGGTTTCTGTGCTCTTGGATTCCCAGAGTACCAGGAGGTTCCATCACGCTGCTCTGCACAACTTTGTTGAAGCCTTGGGTACAGGGAGAGGGTACGGACCTCTTGCACGTTCGTCACTGAGCCAGGCAGCTGTTGACACTACACACCGTCGCTAAGCTCCAGGGCCTGTAGCAACAAGATAGGTGGGTTGTGGCTCAGCTGGTCTAGGCTGGGCCCTGCGGGGGTCTCTGCGTCAGATGTGGGTTGGCTAGGCTTGGTTATAGGACACAGGTTGGGCTCACTCAGCCCCACATGTGTTTGTTCTGGGGCCTAGGCAGAAGGGGCAGCCACTTATCCTGGACATAGTCTCCTTGTCGTGGATCACTGGGTCACGACAGTGGCCTGGTAAGAAGCAGGCAGAAAGCAGGACGGCCCGTGCAGGTGGCGAGAGGAACGATACCCCGGGCGGGAAGTAGCAGGCGGAGCAGAAGAGACACAGACGGGATGCAAACAGACTCCCCCAAAACACAGTGCAATGCGTTCATTTTATTTTTCGGTGGGAGTAGAAGTGATCCCATAAAACCAACAGTTTATCTTCAGGCCTTGGGATACATTAGATTCTAGGAGGATGATCAAAAGAGAGTGTTTGAGGGAAATATAAACACCTCCAGGGTCACAGGTCAGCACTGAGCCTTGCTTTTGGCAGCACAATTAAGGGTCCTTTGACATGGGGGAGAGGGGTTGACATCTCCCTGTGAAAACAAGTCCTGCCTGTGCTCCGCCTTGAACTTCCCAGCACAAAACCTGGGCCTCCTCTCTCCTGCCCAGCCTGGGAGCATCAGCTTCCCGTACGGTTCCAAAGAAAGAGCCGCCGAGCCCCCTGGGAGTCCGTCTGCACACGCCCTTGCTACCAGAGGGCAGCGGGCATGTGGGGGCCCCTCTCCCCAGCCGGCCCGTCCTTCCTTCTAGTGGTCCTGAACCTCCATGAGGCCAAGTTTGCTGGGCCCTGGCTATCCCAAGTCCAGGGTATTCTTTCAACCAACCGATAATTCAGTATTTATCGCCTGCCGTGTCCCCGGCCTCTGGCGAGCTCTGTAGCATGGAATGAAGCGGAGGGAGGCTCCGTGTCACGGCGGCGACTTCCCGGGAGACGGGGCACAAACCGAACAAGTAACCACGCAGAGAAGGTACTTTTGCACAATGGTGAGGGCTGTGGAGGAAGCAAATATTTAGTAGAGTGCTGTGGTCAAGAGTAACCGGAGGGGACAGGTTTTATTTTAGGAAGAGGGTTGGGGAAGGAGCCTGCCCTGCAAGGAGCTGGCCCAGGGGAGCCTACCACCATCGGTGCCCTTAAGGTGCTGCAAGAGCCTGGCGTGTTCCGGCGCCCAGGAGGAACAAGGAGGAGAATGATAAGAAATGAGGCCAAACGGCGGGCGGGAGCTAGATCACAGAGAGCCCTAAATCCTCGCTGCAGAGGAGCAGGAAAGTAGGGTGGTCAGTGACGCCTTCTGTGGGAGACTTCGCCCAAGGAGACGATGGTGCCGTGACGGGTTTTCAGGTGCAGTCGCTCACTCTGCAAGTGCTTACTGAGCAACTACCATGTGCCGGACACACAACAGATAAAAACCCGCCTTCACGGAGCTGATGCTCTAGGACAGGCTTTCTCAACCCGCACGCGTGTGACATTCGGGCTGGACCCCTCTGTGCTGGTGGAAGGCTGGCCTGGGCAGCGTAGGGTGTTTGGCTGTATCCCAGCCTCTACCCGCTAGATGTCAGCGGCACCCACGCCCCCAGGTCGTGAGGAACGAAAGTCCCTCGCGGATCTTCAGCTTCAGGGAGCCATCCTGGCCCGGCCGGGGTGGAACCACAGAACGAGACAACTGAACTCATCTTGGGAGGGCGTCTTCGGCTGGGTGTCCTGGTGAACATGCTCTGGGCACATCAGGGCTCTGGAGCCGGGCGCTCGTGCAGAGTCGTCCTTCCTGCCATGAGCAAGGGACCAGGCTTCTCTACCCTCCGTAGACAGTTACTGGACACAGAGCCGCTGTCCTGGGCTGGGGCGTGATGTTGGGGATCTGGCTGTCCTCAGCTGAGAGCCTCGTGCCTCAGTTACCACGCAGGGGCCTTGGGTTGGCACAGGAGTGACTGTTGTACGTAGGCAGAGCAGTTGGGAACATCTCATTGGATTCCAGAGTTACTGGGGAGCATCCGGGCCTCAAAATACGACCCTGAAGCTTTTGCAGTGGGAGATGGTGCTTTCTTGTCATTGCGGTAAAAGGTACTGGACATAAACGAACCATTTTGAAGTGTGCGATCCAGGAGCACCTGGTACAGTCACAGCGCAGTATGACCATCACCTCTTGCCGGCTCCAAACGTTTTCATCACCTCAGAAGGAAACCTCCCGCCCACGGAGCAATCTTTCCCCCGCCGTCTGCCCCAGCCTCTAGCAACCACTGATCTGCTTCCTGTCTGTCTGGATTTGCCTCTCTGGATGCATGTCTCCTGTAAATGGGATGGTGCAATACGCCTCCCTTCCTTAGACTGGGATGCGAGCGGGAGGTCCACTTTCGTGTCGTTTGTTAGTTTCAATCGCTGCTGTAGCAAATGATCACAAACGTGGCAGCTTCAAACAGCACATGTTTGTTACCGCACAGTTCTGGGGCTCAGAGACCTAAAGTCACGGTGCGGGTGGGGCCATATTCCCTTCCGGAGGCCCTGGGGGAGGGGCCGCCTGCAGCGCGGGGCCAGGAGCGCAGCATCATCTCCAGACCTCTCCGCCCTCTCTGCTTCCGTCCTCACATCTGCCCTCACTCTGACTGCCCTGCGTCCCTCTCACAGGGACCCGACCCCCGTCTCAAGACCCTTAGTGTAGTCGCAGCTACAGAGTTCCTTGTGCCACGGAAACTCGCACACTCACGGGCTCGGGAAATTAGGGCGTGGTCATCTCGGAGGGGCCGGTATTTGGCTGCGTGCTGTGTCACGCCACTGTGGTGTAGGGGATGTTTGTTACAGCAGCACACACGGTCTCTCTCACTGTCGTCCGACTGCGGACGCCGACTACCGAGATCAAGCCTCTCCATCTCCCTGCTACACCGTGCTCAGACCTGAATGGGGAACAAGGAGGATGGAAACGGATCTCCTTGGAAGGGCAGAGCTTTCTCCCAAGCGGAGTGTGAACGGCCATTAGGAATTGCTCTGGAAAAATTCCAGATGCCAACCCACATGCTAATGGTAAAGGGAAGACAGGACTAGAATTCAGGAGAACTGACTTCTCAGCAAATTAGGGCACTTTGCTTTCCATCAGAGAGCCTCACTGACTTCCTCTATGAAATAAAGGGCTTAGCCAGGGTCGCAGTCAGAAAATATGTGATGCACATGTTCCCTTATTACCATCCTGTGCCCACAGCAGACATTACTAGTCAACTGCAGTGAAGCCTTCCATCGACTCAATCCAGCTTCAGTTTCACACGCGTGCTCCATGCAGTGACCCAGCCCAGGCAGCCCTTACCATGTAAAGGAGTTGCCCCAAGATGAGACCCAACCAAATGTGAGGCCTCCCTGGTCTCTAAGCTCTATTTTATTTTTTCCATTCTATGAAGCCACGAGTTTGTGAGCAAGCTAATCCTAGCAGGGGGAAGGTAAACCAGGTTGTGGGATTTCAGATTTTCCCAATTGTTCAAGTCGCTCAGCTTCTAGGCCTGTGTAAAGAAAGCCCCAGCCAGCTTCACCCTGGGGGTCAGGCCCTCCTGCTTGTGGCCCAGCTTCTAAATTACATGTTTCAAATTTCCCTTCCTCTGGTTTGGGACACCGTGATTTGGAATGGGGGGAGGGCTATTAACTTTTACAACCGTGAAATACAAATAATATTTCTCTTGGAGAATTTTCTCATTCCCAAGGCCATTTCCCCAAGATCTAAGAGTTCAAAGTTATTGCAGGGTGTTGTTGAATTGTATTTCTTAAACCCACAGAGCCCGTTTAATATTCACTCATGCCTGGGTGCTCAAACTTCCATTCTTACTGATTTCAGGCATGACTTCCCTACCCCCACGTCCACTTAACCACTTCAAATGTTCCCTTCTTTCTTCTTTGTGATCATCCTAGTTAACTTAGCTTCTGAACCATGTGATGGGTTTTTTCTTCTCTGGTAGGACTGCTCATCTGTGCAAAAACTGGTCCTTGCTTCCCTTTCGTATTTATATCTGTGCAGTTTAAACATTTTTGCCTATGTTTTTCTATATTTGCTGCAATTGTTAGTGTTTTACAAAATGCTGATGTTTGAATATCCAATTTGTTTGAAGGTTAGATTTTTACAAAATAGAGTTTTCCAATCATCAGACCTTGCTTACATAATTGGCATTGATCGGGTCTAATTAATATTACAGTCACGGGCTCTAGGGGCTGCTGTCAGGTGAGTGACCTTGGTAAGGTATTTAATCTTCCTGAGCCTCAATTTCATCTAAAAACGAAGATAATAATGGTAACTGTTTGTGGAAAAAATCTGCTAATTGTCTCTCAATATTCGTCTCCCCTTCCTCCTTAGCAAGAAAAACTGATTCTTACTTGGACCTGTGGTATACTGGAATAAAAACCACATTTTGTAGCTTTTCCTGCATCTAGATCACATGACCGAGTTCTGTTAGGAGGGGCATAAACTGATGTGCACTTGTAGTTGCTAGAAACTGTCCTTAAAAGGGAGAGGGCTGCCCTTCTTCATTGCTTCTTCCTTCTTGTTGACTGGAGTTGTGTGTAATGGCTGGATTTGCAGCAGCCATCTCAGACCATGAGGGTGACCTTGAGAGTGGAGGCTGTGCATGTAGAACAACAGGAGGGACAGGCTGGGGGTCCCCCAACCCCAGCTTTGCATTGCTTACCTCTGAATTTTAAAATGCTCTTTAAACATAGTTTGGCTTTTCTGCCCCTCATATTGGACTTGATCCTAACTGATACGCTTACCTTAAAAGATTGTTGTGAAGATTAAATGGGTTAACAGATGGGTTAACAGCTTTAAAATACTCAGCACATGGTCTGGAATAGGGTTAGCCCTCAAGAGATGGTAGTCATTACTTTCATTATTTTTAAAAACAAAAATAAGGTCACATTTGAGTTTTTCTATTTCTCACAGGAGGAACCCAAGCTACTCCTGTACCTATATAGGAGTCTGCGATGTGAATGCCCAGTGGCCGCAGGCCCATTTGGACCTAGATCTCATGTTCCCTACGCTAAGATCCTACTAGGGTTGTTGGATAAAACGCAGATCTATGTCATGGAGAGAGAGGGAGAGCAAAGCGCACGAGTTTGGCCTGTTTGGAAGTGGGCAGGGGAGCGGCTCAAGGTCAGCGGTGGGTGTCGGGGTTGGGGGGAGGAAGGAGAGCTGGAGAAAGCAGGTTATGGGCTGTGAGGTGGACACTCCATGCTATTCTCTCTGAGGTGCCAGTGGAGTCGGTGCTTCCTCAGGCCAGGGGAGTCTACTTTGAGACTACTCCAGGAAGTAGGGAAGGCAGACCGACAGCCGGCCTACGTGGGTGAGCACCACTCCGGGCCCACCTTTCCGATCCTGGCTCTCTTGTCCTATTCTCCAGGTTTTGATTGCAAAGTATCTGGAAAACACATCATTTTGAGTTAATTTCGGGAGGTCATGGTGCAGCTGGGGCAGAGACATTTCCACGTAAACAAATCTTGCTCTTACCTGGATGCTGACTTTTAAAACCCTACTGTTGATTGTCAGGCACTGACCTGCGTATTTTCCACTGCATAGATCATTTAATCCTCACAACGGTTTTATAAACCACTGGCTAAAATCCCTAATTTGCAGATAGTAACTGAGAGGCTGTTTTCAGGAGCAGCCTCGGCCCCCGCCCTGGGTGTCCATTCCCTATTGGTAGCCTCGGCTAAGTGCTCAGAGCCTGGTGACATAATTAGACTTTCAGAGCTCAGGATCTGAGGTCGGGGATCTGGGGTGGGGTCCCTCACCCGGCCCTGTCTCCTTCCATGAAAGGGGAAGGGCTGTGGCGATGCCGCAGGTGCCGTGGGGGTCAGGGGTGGCGGTGCTGTCTGCTGGGGAGGCTGAGACCACCCTCCAGCTGGGTGGCCTCGGGCACGGCCCTTGGCCTCTCTTGCCCGGCTCCTCACTGATAGAGGGATGAGCCCTGTTTTCCAGGGTGTGTCTCCCGAGTCTCAGCACCAGAACTGGAGCGAGAACACGAGCGCTCCCATTGCTGGGCTGGGCGTGTTCTCCTGCTCTGCGCCTTCCCAGTTAGCGAGGTGTGCCCCGAGCCTGCAGAAACGATTAGAGCTAATATTTATGGAGCTCCTCCCGGCTCCTCTTTCATCCTCACGGTGACCCTGGGCCACGGTGGTCTCAACCCCGTCTCGAGCATGACGGCGTGTACCCGGGGAGGGTAAGCCGCTTGCATAAATCCCAAGCTAGTGAGCCGCCACGCCGGGCTTTGAACCCAGGCTACAGTACTCACTATTAACAGCCACACTACGGGGTCCCAAGACCCTCCTGCCCTACCAGAGCCTGCTCAGGCCTCCTGGAAGCCCGGCTGGCCCTGTGTGGACTTCCCAGCAGAGGGTTTGCTCGCAGCCCGCAGCTTTCCCACCTCCTGCCTTGTGGAAGGAGCTGCAGCCTGTTTCCCAAACTGCCGCCCCACAGCTGCCACCGCTGGCTCTGCGGGGACTGGGAGGGGGCCCTGAGATCACAGGGAAGGGCTCGCCTCGTGGCTGGAGGCCTCACCCCGAAGCAGCCCTGGGGACTGCGCCGGCCTTTGTCAGCCTCACGCACTCATTAAGCCGGGTGAACCAGAGGTCAGGTTTTACTGCAAATCTAGAAAGATCCTCGCCAGTCAGGCCAGCCCAGAAACCAGCTTGGTGAAAGGGCTGTGGGGGCTTCCCCGCCGTGTCCACAGAAGCTTTTATGACCTGGTGGTTGAAAAATAAAAAGCCAAGCGGAGAAATCCTCTGGCTCCTTTGGGGCTGGCAGCATCTGGCACCAGGGGCCGGAGCCTCTGGCACGGGGCATGGATGAGCCTGGCAGGGACTTGTGTGTCTTTCTCAGCTTCAGGCTGGCAGGGTTGCCCCGCACAGGGGTCCTGGCCGAGGCAGAGGAGGCTGAAGGAGGGAGGGAGGCGGGGGGAGGCGGTCAGACCTGGCCCCCGAGTGATGTTGGAGGCTCCCTGCAGACTGGAGTGCAGGGACAGCAACACCGGCAGCTCTCTGCCGTCACCGTTCTTGCGGCAGCGCGTTTGCAATGGCCACGCGCCCCGCCACTCCCTCTGGCCTGTGCTGGGGCAGGTGCCTGTGCTGCTCCTCCGCCGACAGGTGGCCCGTCCTGCCCTCCCGCAACCTGGGCTGGCCTAGGACAAGGGCGTGTGGGGGAAGAGATGCTGTCCCAGGTCCAGCCCCGGCCAGCAGAGGCCAGGCAGATTTCTGCTCCCTTTCTTGGCCTCCACCTCTGCTGGGTGAACAAGCCCGAGCTGGCTTGTGGGAGGATGAGGGACACGGGGCCCGGCCACGCCCATCGCCCAGCCGACAGCGCCACCACCATGCGTGTGAGCCAGGCCGTTTCAGACTAGCTGGCCCTGTCTCTCCAGCTGACCACAGACACAAGTTCAAGCCCGGCTTTGATCAGTGGAGACCAGCCTAGATGAGCAGAACTTTCCAGACGACCTATACAAGAAATGAGTGGATGTTGTTTTGAGACGCTAAGTTTCGGGGTGGCTTCTTACTCAGCTGTGCAGAGCAGATGCACGCCTCTCCCCTTCCCTCTGGCAACACCCACTGTGTCTGGTCCCTCTTCCCATGCACTGCTGTCGCAGGTCTAGCTGTTGCCTGGCACATCGGAGTGTCCACTCCGTGAGGACACAGGCTACAGCTGCCCCTTGCACTAGTGCCCGACACGCGGCTGGTATGCGGTAGGCCTCTAGTAAGTACCGGCTGAATGGATTAATTAATTACTTAGTTATTGCTTATTTGGCTTAATGTTTCTGTCCTGCAGTGAGCCGTAAGCTCCTTGAGGGGGACCCCAGTGTCATCTCCGTGGCACTCCAGGGTCAAGTTCAGTGCTGAGTGTATAGTAGGGGCTTCATAAACATTTGTTGAATGAATGAATGAATGAATTTTTCTATGTGCCCTGCGCTGCAGGCAGCCTAGAGAAGGTGAGAAGAAGCCGTGTGTGTGTGTGTGTGTGTGTGTGTACTTGTGTGCATGTGTAGAGATTGCACTCTGTTCCAACCCACTGCGAGTCCAGTCTGCAGACAAAGCACTTTTTCCCTGGCCTGGTCTGGACGGGGGCTATGGCCCCGTCACCCACAAGGGCTTCTCCAGACCCAACAGAGACGCGGTTCACAGAAGGCGCGTCTCCTTGGTTTTGGTTGCACAAGGCATAGTTCAGAACCTTATTTTTCCCTGCCCGGGCTCTGTTCCCCTCATTCTGGAAGCAGCTCCAGGTTTTCCTCCGGGAAACCACCCGCTGCAGCTTCACCACTGGGGCTCGGGTCCTCCAGCCTCACCTTGAGGTGTGGGCCTGTCACACTGGCTCAGCCAATCGGTGAATGCCGCCCCTTTGGCCACAGGGATTGGTTCAGGGACGAGCATGTGACACATGCGTGTCCAATCAGAGCCAGTGCAGACCCTTTGCCTTCACTCTGGGGGGACACTGGAAGCCACCCTGGTCCCCAGGGGAGAGCTGCGTGGGGGTGGAGCCAACACACAGGGAAGCGGAGCTAAGAGGCAGAGGGAAAAACAAGGAAGAGAGAGATGGGCAGGCAGAGAGACAGGGAGAGACGGGCCTCGAGCTGCACCTGTATCAGCACACTGCCTGACTCCCTGACTCCCTGATGCCCCGACTCCTCGGCTAGGCAGGAAAACCCCCACCCTTCCCTAAGCCAGCAGAGTGGGGTTGCCATCACTTGCCACCAAGAAAGTCCTGGCCAGTCCAGAGCCATAGGAACAGAGCTTCAAGGCCTCTTTGACCCCGTTAGGTTTAAGCCCCTCCTTCATTTCGTAATTGGAGAAACCAAAGCTCAGAGAGGACATGATACTTGTATGAGGTAACACAGCAAGTCATACCAGAGTCAGGACTGGACCTGAGGGTGCAGAGTCCCAGGTTAGGACTCCTTCTTCCACCCTGTGCTCAGGAGGGTCCATCATTCCCCAGGCCCCGAGCAACCTCCACATGAATATCCATGAACCTGAGAAGCAACAGGAGGCAGGGGCTGGGGTCCCAAGATATTCAGGCTGGATTCACGTGAGACTGCACAGAGATCCCGGCCCAGGCCTTTGGAGTCCCACAGAAAGGAATTCTGGATGGGAGAGCCCTGACCAGCAGGGGCTGCAGATACAAACAACCTGTGATGGCATCACCGACCCTCTCTTGTCAGTCATGGTATTTGTGCTCTCTAGCCTCAGTTTCCTCATTTGTAAACCAGTCCTAGCAATAATACCAATGTCAGTCAGTCAGTCATTTGACAAACACATATTGAGCACTTACTAGATGCCAGGCACTGTGCCAGGCAGTGGGAACTTGGGGTGTCCAGAAGGACAGAATCTACCCTCTTGGGGCTCACAGTTTAGTGGCTCCTTAGGGGTTTTGTGAGGATTAAATAACACTATGTGTGACTGAGGGACTCTGGGGGTGGGACTCTTTGCACCTTATTTGTGGGGGTGGTTACGTGACTACAGATATTTATCAAATGCGCAGAATTATGCATTTGCTATATGTAAATCCTACCTCAGTAAAGGAGTGATATTCAATTTCACAGAAATTAAAGAACATCTTTTCTTTCCCGTAGTGGTTAAGCTTATTTTGCAAGTCAAAGGAGAAGAACTTTACCTGCAGGAAAGATGGGCTTAAGGTGAACCATCATTTGAGGGAAGGACAGAGAGCAGGTGTCCAGGGCTTGGCCAGGCTGGGGACTGAGTGGCAGGCACCAGCTGTTGTTCTCAGCGCTTCCTGCGGTTGGTCTCAGCTGTTTGGGGTCATCTGTGTCATGATTGCCTTCCCTGAGCTGAGATCACCACGGAGCGACGCAGCTTGGAGGCCACGCCCCTGAGCCTCGGAACGCGGGGCTGACTCGGGAGCAGCCTGGAGTCACTAGTGAAAGGCGCTCAGCCCCAGGCCTCGGCAAACGCAGGCTGGAGGAGGGGGACAGGCCAGCTCCCTGTCCTCCCTGCTGACCCTCCTGCCCTCTCTCCCAGCCCACTGCCCAGGACTTGTCCCCATGCAGGGGTCGCAGGAGGGCAGGGAGCATGGCTGGGTGCATCCCTTATCGTGACCATCCCTCAGCTGGCCCGAATCCTCCAGTGAGGCCGGGAGAAATGGGAATCTACATGCGGAGCTTCCACTCCCAAGAGGAGGAGGGAGGGAATTAAAAATGGCATCTGTGAAATGAGGCTGGTAAATGGAGACATTGTTGAGGGCACCAGGGAGACCTCTCCGAGGAGATGACATTGTTGAGCGGGAGCTGGAAGGAGTGGAGTCAGCCTGGTGTGTATTTGGAAGAGCAGGATCCCAGGCGGAGGCAGCATCTGTGCAAATGCCCTGGGGCAGGAACGTGCAGAGTGTGTTCCGGGCACCCTGTGGCTGGGGCCGAGCGAGCTG
Source organism: Cheirogaleus major (assembly GCA_963574435.1). Lineage (NCBI taxonomy): Eukaryota > Metazoa > Chordata > Mammalia > Primates > Cheirogaleidae > Cheirogaleus > Cheirogaleus major. Next base: position 51,824 of record CAUYPO010095499.1, read on the forward strand.
AGAGGTGGGTTGTAGACTCGGCAGGAAAGCCCGGTCATGAGGACATTGGCCTGAGAGCAGGACTGGGAGTTTATTCAGAGGCAGAGGGTGCCACGCCTTTCAGAATAAGAGCACCGAGGCAGGGCCCCTCACCCTGCAAGCTCCCTTCAGGGACGGAAGGTGCCGGTGGCGTGTTGTAAGCGACTGTGAACACCAGGCCAGGGCTTGTTTCTAAACTGAAGTCTTCAGCCGGTGCCGCGGCCACGCGCACTCCTGCCCAGGCCCAGAGTCTCCCACCTTGGGCAATAACTCAAGGGCCGTATCGTGAGGATTTGTTTTCCTTTTTTCTAACAACGTGAGAAGCCAACGAGGGAGCATAGGCCTTCGCTGCGTGCCAGGATCCACATACGTCTGTGTGTATCTTTGACGGGATCACCTGCCCAGGAAACGTGAGACCAAGGACTTGGTCACCAATCAAGGGGACGTTCTGGAGTGTCGGCATGATCTGCATCCATATTTGCCAACAAGTTTGAAAAACCGATGTTTCGTATAATCCTGGATTTACACCGTGCGATCTCGACGGTGTCACCTTTCTCCCCGTTTCTAGCCCAGCAATAATCTTGAATTCTGCTCAAAACAAAGAGCTCCCTGTCGGCAGTTAATCCTCAAAGGGAGAGCTTTGTTCGAGACTGAAAAACCTCATTCAACAGCGCTGGCAAGGGCTGGCATTCCTCGTGCCAGCCCGGCCCGGTATTTCCAGCCCTGACTAGGAGCCTGCATTTGAGAGCGCAAGTTCATTTTCTTTTTCACCCCTTGCAAGGGGAGCTCTGTGTCACATGGCACGTCGGCTGAGCAGGTATTCAAGGGAATAATAGGGGAATTAGAGCAGCGGCAGGAATAGGGCGGGGAGATCTCCAGACGTGCGGGGCGGGGGGAGGGGGGCGTGGGTTCGGGAAAATGGGGCCGAGGACGGCGGGGGAGCTGGGTCTCCAGCTGGCTCCTCCCAAACTCAGCGGACACATTTCCGTGTCCGTGTTCAGTGCTGTGTATCCAGTCGTCACAGACTTAGTGGCTTGAGACAGCAGCGCCCTGTCCATGCCCCTTGGTCCCGGAGGTCAGAAGTTTCACACGGCGAGACCGGTTCTCTGCTCGGGGTCTCTGCAGGCTGAAGTCTCCGTGTCGGCTGGCCTGCGTTCCCCTCTGGAGCGCTGGGTCCATCTCCCTTCTTGCAGCCACTCGTGCCGAATAACAGAACGTGGTCGTGGGAGGGAGAGCCTGCTCTGTACCCGCAGGTCCCCGGGCTGAAGCAGGAGGGGAGGATGACACAAGGGGGTGGATCACTGATGGGGCGGGGCTTTCCGCATGGCCACGAGCAGGCACTCTGCGCCACTGGCCAACGCCAGGCCTCAGCAGTCCCAGCCTCTCCCCCAAGACACGTGGCGAGGGCCTGAGGCTGGGAGTCAGGCACATTCGGGTCCGAATCTCAGCGCTCGGGTCTCGTCACGTGACTGCATCCGTCGGGATGGGTTCCTTCTGCTACCATAACGGACAGTCCCGACATCTCCATAGTCTAAAACAACAGCGGCGCATCTCTTGATCACAGCACGTGCCTGTCCACGCCGGCAGGGGGCCCGCGCTGCCGCGGCTGCGCAGAGACCCAGGCGGACAGAGCAAGCCGCCACCCTCTCCAGTGCAGCCAGCAGCAGGGGCAGAGGGAGAGAGGACGCAGGCGGGGAAGGGCCCTCGAGGAGAGAGAGCGGGAGTGCGTTTGAACAGCGCTCACGAGGTGGGCAGGTGGTCTGCAGTGAGCTCCTCCCTCGTCTCAGCCTCAGTTTCCTTCCTGTGTAAAAGGGACGTGAGAGTGACGGATGTGGGGCACGGGGGGTGCAGGTGAGCCGAGAGCTTGCAACCGCCAGGCCCGCGTGTGAGCGCATCTCCTCCCGCAGTGACCATGTGGCCAGGCAGGTGACAGTCTCCATCTCCGTAGAGGAGGAAACCGAAGCCTAGAAAATTAAGATTGCGCGAAAGGAAAGTGGTGGGATTTGAACTCAAGTCTGCCTGACCCCAGAGACCCAGCACTGAGAGCTCTTCTGCAATGCCCGTGGGAGGGCCTCGTATTGCAGCTTTCGGCCCCCACTCCTGGCTTCAGAGTTAAATGTCCATTTTATAGATGAGAAAACTGAGGGCCAGAGAGGCCAAGCAACCTGCTTCGTATCACACCAACAGTCAAGGATGAGATGGTGGTGTGGAAAGAATCTTGCTTGGCTGGGACCGTCTGGGTTTTGAGTCTAGATCCTGCCTTGGCCAGTTAGCACTTTGACCTCTCCCAGCCTTGGTTCCTCAGGTTCAAAATGACCCGTCAGTGTTTAGTTTCTACCATTCAGAGCCCCGTTCTCCTTACTCTTAGCCTGGCCGTCATTAACCCCAACTGTAAGGTCAGACATCCTCCCTGACGCAAGTCCTCCAAGCACCAAAGTGCTGATCTGTGGTTAACTTTGCTTTTTGGAGTTTCTCTCTCTGTTTCAATTCCAGGGGACCATTAGGATGTTGTCATTTTCACAACTTCAATTTATTTAGGGCTTACTTGAACACAGTTTTATGATAGCTCAGAAACTAAGCATCAGAATCAAAAGAATTGTTCTAAATAGGTGATGTCAACTCAAACAGAGAATAGTACAAAGTAAACAGTTTTTAAAATACCCAATTAAAAAATACATCAAACAAATGAGTGATCAAAAGGAAAGTATATTTTGTTCTAATAGTCTCTGATTTCTTTTCTAAATTTTCTTTCCATGATAAGAAGATTGAAAGAAGCCTGAGTAACTCTAGGCAGGTTATGCAAAAACTAATTTCATTTCTCTGCTTTTGGGTGAAGTTTCAGCACCGTTTTTAAATCTATAAAACCCTGTTCTCCCCTTCTCAGCCCCCCAACTGGCAGGGGCCACCAAAGGATTGTGCGTGACATGCACGTGGCCCCGTGCACTGAAGACGTTCATGCAGAGCCCAGCAGAATCTGGGATACTGCAGTTTGGGGTTGGGGGAGGGCACCTGTAATGAAGATCTTAATCTACATTTCCACAATTTTCATGAAGCAATGGTTAACTTTTTAAAAATCTGAGGTGAAATTCACATGACATAAAATTAACCATTTAGAGTGAGCAGTTCAGTAGTATCTAGTACATTCACAGTGTTGTGCGACCCCCACTTCTGTCCAGTTCCAAAACACTGTCTTCACCCCAAAAGAAAACGCCGTATCCATTCCGCAGTCCCCGCCTGTTCTCCCCTCCCCAGCTCCCGGCGACTGCAGCCGGCGTGCTGTGTCTGTAGGTCACCTACTCTGAAGATGTCACATAAATGGAATCTTACCATGCATGTCTTCTTGTGACTGGCGGCTTGCACTCAGCATAATGTTGTCTAGGTGCATCCACGTCGCAGTACGTATCAGTGTTTTATGCCTTTTATATGGCCGAGTAAGGTTCCACTGCGTGCGTATGCCGCACTTTTTCCATTCATCAGCTGACAGATATTTGGCCGTTTACACGTTTTAGCCACTGCGGATAATACTGCTCTGAACACATGTGAATGTGTGCTCAGGTCTGAGTACCAGTTTTCTATTCTTTGGGTGGAATTTCTGGGTAATTTTAACTTTTTGAAGAATCACTGTTTTCCAAAGTGGCTGCACCATTTTAATTCCCACCAGCAAGGGACAAGGGTTCCATTTCCCCACATCTTCACCCACATCGTTATTTGCCATTTCCTTGATCACAGCCATCCTGGTGGGGGTGAAGAGCTATCTCGCCGTGGTTTTGATTTATATTTTCCTGATGACTAATGACGTTGAGCATCTTTTCACGCATTTTTGGCTGTTCATATATCATCTGTGGAGAGAGGTCTACTCAAGTCCTTTGCCTTTTTTCATTGGGTTGTTTGTCTTCTAGTTGTTGAGTTGTAAGAGTTTTTAATACATATTCTGGGTACTGGATCTTTATTCAACGGTTACCGTGTAAAGTTGGGCAGCCAGTGTTAGCATTTCGAACAGATCGGCAGAACCCGGATCCTTGCTCTTCTGGTTGGCTGTGCATCCAGGTGAGATGTGACAAGGAAGGTCTTTGTCATCAAGGCATAACCTGCGTCCAGGGGGCTGGCCCCTCCCAGCTGGGTGGGAGGACACGTGTTAGATCAAGTGTGTGGCCCAGGCCTCTTTGTCTTCTTCATGGAACTCTAGACACTGATGTTATGGATTCCTGCGATCCATCGCCCAGCCCGGTCAGAGTTTAGCACGCCACCCTCTTTGTCTCAGATTTGTTTTAGAAAAGATTAAATCATTACAGAAACAGTTGAAGGCCCCATGCCCCCTCCCTAATGCCATGCCCATGGCCTCTTTGGGAATTGTCATTGTCTAAAGCATTATCGTCGTCACCCTAACAGCAGGCTCGGGCACAATGAAACTCTACATTGCCATGGATGGGACGCCAATGGGACGAGAGCAGGTGAGAAACACTTGAGCTCATCTTTCTTACGCCTGGGTTATTGAGAGATCGCTTGAATTCCATCCTCCATCCAAGTGCCATATCCCCTGTCCCGCGTCAGAGTGTGGAAGGGCTGCGCACGCGGGGCGAGGGCGTGGCAGTGGGCTCCTGGGGGGCGGGAATCGTGTTCCGCTTGCGTGGGAGGCACAGATGTGCGTGTGGTATGTAAACAGTGTGTGTGCAGCATTAACGTTTTATGGGAAGATGACTAAGAAAAAATGCCTGAAACCCTCCAGGTGGTGGCAGGGGTGTTACTTTAAACAGATTGAGAGGCACCGGGTTAGAGGAAGAGACGGGCAATAAACAAGTTAACCAAATTATCTAAACATGTCTAAGTCGATCGATCTAATAATCGATGAAATAATTCAACTGTGCTAAGAGCAGTGGAAGAATTAAGTGGAGGCTGGGTGCGGTGGCTCCCGCCTGTAACCCCAGGGGATCAGTCTGGGCAATGCGGTGAGATCCAGTCTCTACAAAAAATTTTAAAAATTAGCTGGCTGTGGTGGCTCATGCCTGTAGTCGTAGTTACTCGGGAGGCTGAGGCAGAAGGATCACTTGAGGCCAGGAGTTTGAGGTTGCAGTGGGTGACATCACTACACTCCAGCCTAGGCAACAGAGTGAGACCTTGTCTCAAAAAGTAAAAAGTAAAGAAAAAAAAAAAAGAATTAAGTGGGGTGATGTGACCAAGAATGACAGGGAGGGTGCTACTTTGGCCAGGGTGGTCAGGGACGGTTTACTGGAAGAGGTGACATTTAAGTAAGCTCTGCACGACAGAAGCCCACCATGCAGAAAGGCGTTCCAGGTAAAGGGAACAGCAAGCACAGAGGTCCAGAGGCAGGAAGTAGCTTAGTGTGTTCCAGAAAGTGACCAGATGCTCTTTATTGGGATTACATTCTAATCTTTATTACAATTTTATGAGAAATTGTTACTCCCAATTTACAGCTGCAGAAACTCAGGTTGAATAACTCGCCTAACACCCCGGTATCCTTCAGAGTTTGACCAGAGAAACGCAACCAGTGGGAGGCTGATATCAAGGGATTGACTGTGAGGAGTCAGCTTAGGCCACTGTGGGGTCTGGTGGGCAAGTCTGGAATCCTCGGGGCAGGCCGTGGGGACAGGTGAGGTCCCAGGCACGGCCCAGGCTGCGTCCACAGGAAGGGTCTCTCCTTCTTTGGGACCTTCGGCCCGGCTCTAAGGCCTTTCCCCCGATGGGACCAGGCCCACCCAGATCACCCGGGACAACCTCCCATACCTGAAGTCGGCTGAAGTCGGCTTGCATCCCGCCTGCAGAATGTCACCCCAGCACACGCGAGCGTTCTGTTGAGTAACAGGAGCTGTGGCCTCGCTGGGTTGATACGTCAAACTGACCATCTCAACACCCCCCCTAATAAGCGGTGGAGCCGAGATTTGAACTAAGGCCTCACTTTGAGCCCATTTTGATTACCACGAGCAATTAATCCGTTCAGCAGTCCCACAAGGCAGGCATTATTATCCCGCTTTACAGATGGGGAAACTGCGACTCAGAGAACCCGAGTCACTAGCCCGGGCTGATGAACACCAGTTCACAGTCACATTTGGGGCCACTTTCTGACTCATACCTGCTCACTCCCCACCTGCCCCGCCCTCCCTCCCTCACCCATCAGGAGCTGCCATGCATCTGAGCACCGGGGACTTTTATTCTGGTGAGGGAACCTGGAGTGGGATGGACGTGCTGTGGAGGGAAATGAGGGGTGCCACCCCGACCAGGATGCCAACCAAGCCCGCTGAGGGCTGTAGGGTCTGCGTGTGTTCACAGGAGGAGAGAGCCCAGTCTCTGCCCTTTGCTCATCCAGACACTAAGGGGCCTGGCTAGGAGGGCCACCCTCCCACGGACCGTAATCCTGGACAGCACATGGTCACTCGCAGCCACGAGCCAAGGAAACCCTCGGCGGTCAGGACGGGGCAGCCCCCACCCTGACCACCCGCCAGGATGGGCTGGGGACACGGAGGCTGCTGCTTTGATGCTGGAGCTGCTCTTAGCAATTACCCAGACGACGGCTCGTGAAACTGAATATGAGGGATCAGAGGACTTTTATGGGGGGCTTTTCTGCTTCCAGCAAATTCCAGGGCACAATTTTACAGCCCCTTGCTTCCAGGCCTCCCTGTGCCCCCACCCCCTTCATCTTCAGGGAAGGACTCGGGCTTCCATGGGGGGGTCCCAGGGTTGAGGTGGGGGTGACCCAGGTGGGGCAGCTGGGTGGAGGGTCTTCGGTGGCTCCAGCCAGTGTTCCTGGGCCCCCGTCACCCTCCACCGAGACCTGGACTTGGTCCCCATGGGAGGGAAATCTGAAGGGGCTGCAGACATGAGTTTCCATGAGGAACAGGCTCTACGGCCTGTGCCAGGTCCCCCCGCGGGATGACGCGGGGCAGGGAGACACGGGGAGGACCGCGTGGGAAGACGTGACGGAGATGCTCACAGACAGACACGGGGATGGAGAGAGGAGCACGAGGAGAGACGCGTACACGGAGGGAGAGAGGCCCGGGACACGAGAGCAAAATGCTCGTGGTCAGACGGAGGGACGGAGACGGAGCGTGGTGGGAGACGAGGGAGGGACGGGGACGCACAGACACACAGGGTGATGCACACAGAGACACACGCAGACACACAGACAAGCACACACAGAGACAGACACACGCAGACACACGCAGAGGGAGGAGCGCCGCAGGGAGAGCGAGGCAGACAGAGGGAAGGCAGCCAGTGGCAGGAGGAGGGCCCGCAAGGCTGCGGGTCAAAGGAGTTGAGGAGTCTGGGCCTCTGACCTCCGGAACTGTGAGGTGGTAATGTTTGTGTTGCTTTGAGCCACCAAGTTCCTGGTCCCTGGTAGCAGAGGAGGCTCAGCTCTGAATCCCAGCTCTGCTGCTTGCTAGCTCCAGCCAGTTCCTGACCTCTCTGTGCCTCAGTTTCTCTCTCTGCAAAGGGAATGACAATAGTGTTGCTTCACAGGGTGGCCATGTGCGTTAAGTAACAGACGTGTGCACTGGAGTAGGGCCCACACAGAGTAGGGGCTTTGCAGGCAGGAGCCATCACATTACCTGGGCTGTGGTTATTTGTAGGTGACAGGCGCATTCCCACACATCCCCAGCCCTCCCGCCAGCCCCGTGTCACAGCGTTCCTCGTCCACACCCCCCTGTGCATTCACTCCCCACCCCACTCCTCTCCACAGAACCAGCCAGGGCAGCTTGTCACCTTCCCACGAGCTGCCGTGCCGGTCCTAGGTGGGCAGCGTCTGCCCAGCCTCTGGGTGCTCCTTGCCCGCCCAGGGGTCCCTGGAGCGTGGGGTCAGGAGTCTGTCGTGGATCCAGGCCGGCTTAGTCCCTGGGCCATTCTCAGCAACTTCCTGCAGCCATGGAGCCTCAGTTTCCCGTCCATAAAATGGGCATAATGGTGAGGATTAAAGGAGATAATGCAGAAAACCAAGCTTGGCGTCTGCCTGGCTCTGAGTAAGTCTTTATATGAGGATGGCAGGCGGCGGCGTAATTTATGCAAGGGCCGTGTCGGACAGGGTGTGTGCACACGGCTGTTCTGGAGCTGCAGCTATGTGGAGGAGGAGTGGCACCTGCCATGTGGAGACAGTCCGAGGGGACAATCCCAACTGTGCTGACGGACCCCTTGGGGACATGTCCCTGCCTGGGGGTGGCATTGCCCTCTGGCCCTGCTGGGATACACAGGCTTCTGGGGACATGACAGCCACGTGGGCAGCCTGCGACCCCCGGGGCAGGTCTGAGGACCTGTGGTCACTGGTCACAGCAGGGCAAGGAGCCCATGGCAGGGCCCAGGCCTGGCTCGTGCAGGGCTTGCACACTTCCTGGCCTCGGGCGGAGCACAGCTCACTCTCAGGAGGACCACAGGCCTGTCCTGGTGTGTGTGTGCACACATGTGTGTGCATGTGAGAGACAGCGTTTGCAACTGTGTTTGTGTGAGTGCGTGGGTGGGGGTGTGTGAATGTGTATACATGTGCGTGTTTGTGAGTGAATGTGTAGGGGTGTGCGTGTATAGGAATACACGTGTGAGTGTAAACAAACTGTCGATGAGTGCGTGGGAGTACGAATGTGTTCGAGTGTGTGATGCCTGTGTTTGTGTATAGGAACACCCGTGTGTGTGTGTGTGTGTGTGTGGGGTGTGGGCGTGTGGGGTTTGTGGGGGGGTGTGGGCCTGTGGGGTGTGTCCTGGCGCAGGCCGAGGGCGCAGTGGGTGCAGACGCTCTCTCTCGGGTCGTCGGGGATTTCTCAGCTGAGAGTGGCGGCTAGAGCTGCCTTCTGCCGGCCTGCACGCCGCCCACGCCCCGCCCTGCACCCCACCCACGCCACGCCCACACCCTACGCCCCGCCCTGCACGCCGCCACGCCCCGCCCTGTACACCATCCACGCCCTGCACACCGCCCACGCCCCGCCCACCCCTGCACACCGCCCACGCCCTGCACCCGCCCACGCCACGCCCACGCCCTGCACCCGCCCACGCCCCGCCCTGCACACCGCCCACGCCCCGCACACCGCCCACGCCCCGCCGCGGTACGCAGCGCCCACTGTGTGTGACGCTCACCAAGAGGGAACTAGCATCACTCCGATTTTTCAGATGCGAAACCGAGGCTCACAGAAGTCGCATCCCTTTCTGCAGCCCCGCAGCTCGTGAGGGTGTGAGCTGGGATCTGACCCAGGTCATGCCTCCGCAGGCTGTGCTCTCCCCACGCTGCTCCCCCTGTCACCCTCAGCCCCCTCCTGGTCCCCTCCCCTAGGGCCCTCGCCCCCGCACCAGCTGCGCCGCACCTGCCCCGGCTGGACGGCTTCCCTGCATCGCTTCCTCCCGCTGCCAGCCCCCGCCAGGCCGTAGTGAGCGCCTCGTGTGTGATTGTCCAGGGAACCCCTCTCCGCTTAGGCCGGCTGCCTGGCTCCTCCTGGTCATTAAGACGTCCTCTCCTCCAGGAAGCCCTCTGGGATGCCCCGCCCCCTCTCAGGACTCACCTTGCCCGTTTGCGCCTCCCCTGCCAGCCTGCCCTGTTCTCTGTCGTACTGCCCGGCACTCAGCAAGCGCGTGGTAAGTGCGTGTCTGCGGGGTGGGCGAGTGAGTGGCTGTGTGGGAGGCAGGGGAATGGGGGAAGGGACTAGGGCAGGCTTAAGAACCCTGGCTGACCGGGACAGGTAATGGCAGTCAGGCAGGCAGCCTCCCCACCTGGCCCTGCTGGGCTGAAGGACAGCTGACTTGGCCCAGCCTGTGACCAGGCCCTGCAGACACCCACTGGGACTCAGGGACTCTGAACACAGGCTCGAGTCCCGGCATCACTGTCCGCACTGGTGTGTGCGTGTACGTGTGTGTGCGCATACGGGTATGGAAGTGTGTGCGGCCGGGTGTATGAGTTTCCTCTGGCTGCTGTGACAATTTGCCTCTCACTTGGTGGCTTACAACAGCACAAACTTATCCTACGGTTCTGGGAATCCGAAGTCTGAAGGGCCTCAGGGCTAAAATCAAGGAGCGGGCAGGCTGCGTCCCTCCTGGGGACTTTAGGAGAGCCCCGTCCTCCGTCTCCAAGGCTGGCGATGGCTGGCAGGGTCTTTTTCTCGCTGTGTCACGCGGCCCTCTGCTCCCATCGTCACGTGGCCTTTTGCTAACTCTGACCCTCCTGTCCCCCTCACGGGTGCTTTGAGATAATCCAGCACATTCTCCCCGTCCCGAGATCCTTAATGCAATCACATCTGCAAAGTCCCTTTGCCGTGTAAAGTGACATATTCACAGGTTCCGGGGATTAGAACGTGGACCTTTGGGGGGCCCATATTCTGTGAACCCCACTGGGTAAATCGCTCCCCCCGAATCCCAGCTCCTGCATCTCTAATGCGCCTGCCTCGGGGACTCCCGTTCCCAGCGCTGTGCGCCCCGCACCGCCATGGCCCTCGGGTCTACGCCGGGCGCGCGAGGAGCCCGGGTGCGGGGCAGTCAGGGTGTGGGCTGTGATGGCCATAACAGTAGCGCCTGCTCCAGAGGGGCTGTGCCTGGCCCCTCGTCAGGGTTGCTACTTCGTCAGGACGCAGACAAGGGACCCGTGTGCGTCCCAGCCGGCCCGGCCCTTCTGCGGCTGCTGCAGCCGGGGACCTCCTCCCTTGTGGGCTGCTGCCCTCTGCTGGCCGCCGGGTCCTCCAGGGCGCCCGGGCTGCTGGGGGCTGCCTGGGACCCACTGAGGGGTGGGCTCGGGCGTGCGCACCTGTAAGCTGTCGTCAACACTGTGAGAGCAGACGGTCACCTCCTAGGATGAGGCGGCCCTGACTCCGACAGCCCCCGATCTTTGCTTTGGGCAGAAGTGATGGCTGAGGTCTCCCTGAGGTCTCCCAGCCACTGCCCCAGGTAGCCGGGGTCTACTCGCTGGTGCCCTGGGGCCACCGGGCCCGTGCTCCGTCATGTCCTCGCTGTGTGACCTTGGACAGACTGCTTCACCTCTCTCGGAGCCTCAGTCTCCGACCGGGCCGGTCTCTGCCCTGCAGTGTTGGAGCTGCAGGTGCATCTTAGACAATACGACATCTGATATCTGCTGAGCACACCCTGTGGACCAGGCCCTGTGCTGGAGGCTTCACCGCATCATCATATTAAGTCTTCATTGGTCTTAGAATCTTCTCAGGGGCCTTCAGAAGGAGGCACCGTTATGATCCCCATTGCACAGATGGGGAAACTGAGACTTGGAGAGACGACATCTCCTGCCCAGGTGTGCACAGCCAAGGCGGAGAACTGGGGTGCCAATCCGGGTCTAAACCCACAGCCTCTCCTCCTTGCCTATGTCCCTTGGTCTCTGGTCCCAGCAGAAATCCGAATTGGCCAATACATATGTTCTTGGTTGTTTGAAGAAAAAACAAGGAACATAAATGACTTAATGAAAGCAGTTTGGTAGCCATTTTCTTCCAAAGTGTGGGGTGGCTGTGATATTACAAGAGGCCCCCAGGGACACAGAGTTGGGGACACCAGCCTTCAATGCTTGTCACCATGGACGTCCTCAGCATCCTTCTTGTGACCTGCAGCCCACAGCAAAGACCCAGAAAGTGAGACACCCCTGGACCCTGCAACCCCCAAGAGAAGACACCCCGCTGACCCCTTCCCACCCACGATCACCACGTTGCACAGCCCTTCTTTAGAGTTTTTATTGTCAGCTCTTTCTAATTTTAAGAAAGCTCCTAAAACCAGCTCTCGTTTGTGTAATTTGACTTTTGTAAGAGCAGGAGCAATGTTTTGATTCTAATTAGCAAACCACAAATCCCTGCGGCAGCCTTTCTTTGGGGATGAGTATAATGGCGTAAAATCCATTAGAAAATTCTTGAAAGGAACTTAGCGCTTTAGGGTCTATTTCGTGCCAGGTGCTGTAGTTCTATTCCCTTGTTTAATCCTCACAGCAGCAGCCGAAGGTTTGACTTTTTATAGATGGGAGGGTGGGGCTGCACCTCAGAGAGCTTGGGGGCTCCCCGAGGACACACCGCCAGTCTGAGGCAAGGCTGGATTCGAACCAGCCACCTCTGCACTCCCACCCAAATCGTCCACCCTCCCCCACCCCGTCCTCCCTGGACAAACCTGTGTGCTCGGAGGTGGCCCCGTCCCATCCTGGGCATCAATCTTCGTTAGTCTAAACCAGGGGTGACAGACTCTTTTTGTAAAGGACCATCTAGTAAAGGTTTTAGGCAAATGCTGTCTGACATTTAGCATGAATGCAGCCACAGGCAGTGTGCAAGCAAATGGGTGTGGCTATTTACAAAAAGCAAATGGGTGTGGCTACTTACAAAAAAGATGGTGGATGGATTTGGCCCCTGGGCTGTCATTTGTCAAGCCCTGGTCTTAGCTAATCAGGGCAGTCATCCCTTTGCCAAGGGTTGGTAGGAAGGGACAAGGGCTACAGTCTGGACCATACACCCCAAAGGGAGTCAGATGAAGGAATTTAGGGAGGGGTTTCTTTAGTTCTAAACAAATACCCTAGATGGAAACGTTTCTTCTCTGCATCCGGATGCAGCTACTGGGGAAGTGATGGTTGGAGCTGGTGCAGCTGCATTGTGCTGTGAGGAGATGAGCCTTAGGACCAAAGTTGGCATGTGGAGGGTGGAAGGATCCTGGGTCTCTGTCAGAGTCCCCCAGTGGGCAACCTGGCACTGCTACCCTCTTCTGGACTTAGGATGGGAAATTCTAAAGATTTGTATTATTTAAAGCATCTCTGGTAGCAGTTTATTTCTTTGTAGCTAGGAGCCTCCTGATTCCCGGCCTGATGGGATTTATTTTACATGGTGCTGAGTAGAAGAAACACTGATTTGATTCCAGCCTGTGAGGCATCCCAGAATGCACAAAACCACAGGTATTGACTCGTGTGGAGATGGTTCGCTTCCCAGCAGGGATTTTTGAGTTAATTTTTATAAATCGTTACGAAAGCCCACTCTAGAACAGGATTCATTTGAGTCTCACCTCAGAGCAGCTGCGTGTCTGATCGCAGAGGGATGTGCGGCAGACTGTGCTCGGATCAGCCCTCTCCAGTCACCTGGTTGGCAGGTGGGCGGGCTGGGAGCTTGCAGCGCCAAGCCGCCAAGCCAGCGTGCGTGCGGACTCCGCGAGAGAAGGGCAGGAGGGAGGCCAGAGGGTGGCACTGCCTGACCAGGCAACAAGTGCAGGTGGCTCTAGGGCCACCGAGGTCTTAGGGGTCAGGGAGGCCTTCCTGGAGGAAGAGACGTCTCAGCCCAGCCCTGGAAGGCGTGGGCTGTTGGAGGGCGTGGAGCGGGGGCTGGGTTGGGGTGGGAGGAGCATTTCCCGAGGGAGCAGCGGGTGCAGGGGCCGTGGGGGAGAGGAGACAGCGCAGGATTCTCCAAGGAGCCTCTAAGACCCCCGAGTTGCCGCAGATCTGGATCTTAATGTTCTGAAGCCAGAGTTTGCATTCTGTTAACACAATTTTTGGACATCTCAAGTGCCCAGAGGTGACCACATGCGTGCAGCTGTGCTCACAGCCTCGTCTGGCAAATCCCCGAGCGGGAGCAGGTTTCCCCACCTCCGCGCTGTTGGCACCCGGGGCTGGGTGGCTCTGTGGCGGGGCCGCCCCGTGCACGGCCGGGCGTTTCGCAGCATGCTGGCCTCCACCCGCGCACCGGCGGCAGCAGCAGCCTCCCCTCCCCGTCGTGAATACCAAAAATGCCCCCACACATTGGCCAGTGGCCCGGGGAGGGGAGCAAAACCATCCCCAGTTAACAACCCCGGGCTAGACTAGAGGCAGGTCTGTAGTCTCGAAGCGAGGCCTGGGGGACCGAACGTGTGGTCCTGGAAGGTTCTGCCACGCTCCTGGTGATGAGCACGGGAGTCAGCGGAGCTCCTATGAATAAAGCGCTGCTCCCGGGCTGCTGCCTGCTGTTACTAGAGCCCCCTGGGCGTGACGCGCCTGCACGGACGCGCCTGTTACTCAGGGATGAAGCAAGGTCATGGCACAGGCACTGTGCGTCGCCCACCCAGCGTCAGCTCCCCTTTGCCTGTCCTAACAGCCCCCTGATGAAGCCTGGGGGGGGTCCAGCCCCTTGGGCGGGTGACCCCCACGGAGCTCAGAGTCAGTCCTGATCGACATAGATTCATCGCGGTGCTCTGGGTCCCCTAGTTTATGACCGGTTTAGGGATGTTCATGTGGCCCAGCTCTGGCCACTGAGTGCTGAGGTCTGATGGGGGCTCCGGGGAGAGGTCTCCTCCCTGACAACGGACCCCCAAAGGCTGCACCCTTTTTTTGCCACCCTCTGGAACGGCAGCAGCATCCACCAGCGGCCAGGGACCACGAGAGGCCGGGCTGGCGTAGCGGAGTGGAAAGGTGGGAAGAACCTGAGTCTCCGTGGCTCCCTGCGGGCTCTGGGCGGGGGAGATGGGACATCTCCCCGTGATTTGGGGTGCTGGGGGTGGCAGCTGGTGTGATTTGTAACTGAAGCATCTTGATATGGGATGTCCCAGGAGGGTGCCTGACATGGGGCACACATAGTAGATGCCCTGTGAATACATTCTGAAAGAATTATGCCCCTTGCTTTCTGTCTTCCAAGCTCTTTCTGTTGGGACCACTGAACGCTGTCACCCAGTGCTGGCTACCGAGTACGGGGTCTCATCCTGACGCTGGGGTGCGGACAGAGTCAGTGTGTAAGTTACACGCCCCGTGACAACACGACCCACCGTCGGGTGTGGATGGACATGCGGCCCGGGCGGGGGCAGTGCTGGGACGTAGCTCACAGTGAACGCAGGACTTTCCCATGGGGGGGGCCTGCCCCAGCCCAGCCACCCCGGGACTCCACAAGCTCTTCGTTAGGGTACAAAGGAAGCACTTCCCATGGCTCATTAAGGTTTTTGTAATGTTCCTTTTTTATTAAAATTAAAAACAAAATAAGTCGAACAAAATAAGCTAAAAGAAGAAAGAGCCCCTGCTAGAGTGCAGCTGAGGTCGCCTGGCAGGGGTGAGCAGCGGCGCCCACCCCGGGGCCTTCCTGGGGGTCTGGGGGTAGGCGCGGAGCGGCCCAGACTCACAGCTGAGGCCGGTGTCCCCGCGTGCCCCCTCTCTGCGCGTGGGGCCTTGGGAAGCCGGCCCTGTTGTGAGAGTCGCCAGCCGCCGCGAGTCTGCAAACCCCACCTCCCACCTGCACCGGGCTGTGTCCTGTGCCATGGAGGAGGCTGTCCCGAGGTCCCCGCGTCTGCGCCCCAGCACTGCCAGCAGGAAAGCGTGGCCCTTCCATGCAGTGGTCAGGTGGCAGAATGTCCTGCATTGGGGTGGCCCCTGCCTGAGCCCTGCAGGGGCCCCGCCTGGCCCAAGGTCCCCAGCACATGTTCTCAGCCACGGGGAAACTGGCCCCTCCTCACCCAAGGGCCACCCAAATGCCAGCGGCTTCCCCCCTCACCCTGGCTGAGGACAGAAACACTTGGGTGCCCCGAGAGGCCTTGACATATCCTGGGCTTCGGCTGCCACCCCCAGAGAAGGGGCCTTTCCCCGGCCAGCGCTCTCACCCCATCACCCAGGGGCCCCACCACCGCGCTCCCCCGCCCGTCACTCCTCCGGATGGAGGAGACCCCTGACAGCACGCCCTCGGAGCGCGCAGGGGCTGCGTCTGCTGCCAGACACGTGGGCAGCACCTCCGGGAAGGGTGACCATAGGACAAATCTTCTGCGAGAAAATGGGGCTGTATGAATTTTCTGTGGCTGCATAACAAGTCTCCATAAACTGAGGGGCTTAACACAACAGAAATGGATTCTCTCCCAGTTCCAGAGGCCAGAAGTCTGAAATCGAGGTGTGGGCAGGGCGGTGCTCCCTCCGGAGGCTCCAGGGGAGGGTCCTTCCTGGTCTCTCGCAGCTTCTGGCGGCTGCCAGCGCGCGTGGCTTTGTGGCGGCATTGCTCCACCCTCGCCTGTCTTCACGTGGCCGCCGCCTCCTCTCTGCGCGTCTCATAAGGACACTTGTCACTGCGTTTAGGGCCCACGCGGATAACCCAGGCTGATCTCATGTCAAGATCCTCAGCTTAGTTACAGCTGCAAAGACTCTTTTTCCCAGTAAGGTGACAGTCACACAGGCTTTAGGTTAGGCCACAGACAGATCTCTTTGGAGGCCGCCATTCAACACACTGCTGGGTGTGATTGATAACCATTGCAAATGGGTGCAGGCCAGGCTGCCCAGGACCAAACGGGGGGCACAGTCAGAGCACTCGGGAACGAGACATCCCTGTAAGATTAACAGAACAGAGGGTCCGAAAACAAACCCGTGTACGTACAGTGAAATGACCTTCAACAGGGGTGCCACGCCCACTCGATGCGGAAGGGACATTCTCTTCAACAAATCGTGTTGGGAAAACGGAAAACGGGATCTCTACGTGCAAAACAATGAAGGTGGGTCTTTATCTTATATACAAAAATTAATTCAAAGTTTAATATCTCAGATATTAAATATCTAAACATGAAAGCCGAAGCACCGCAATCCCTGGGAGAAAACTCGGTGGGGGGGGCTTCGTGACATGGATTTGCTCTTGGCTGTGTCACTGAGGGCACAGGCCGCAAAGGCAAAAATAGACACATGTGGCTACACCAAACTTAAGGACTTTTGTTCATCAAGGGACGCAATCAACGGGGTGGAAAGGCAGCCTACGGAGCGGGGAAATGTATCTGCAAATCGTGTATGCGATGAGGGGCTAATCTCCAAATATACAGAGATGTTGTACAGGCTGCACCGATTCCTCCTCCTGCCTGGTCCGTCACCTCCCAGCCACCTGCACGACTACTGACCCCCCCTCCAACAGTGCCACCACAGCCCACGTCACCACTGTCCCTCCCTGGACAGCTGCGCTGTCCACTTCACCGGGCCCTCTCTAGACTCTCCGTGTCAGTCGTCCCAGGGGATTCAGCGCGGCCACCGTCACCCCCTCCTTAAATCCTCCAATAGCTTCTCACTGTCTTCAGACAAAACCCAAACTCCCCCCTGGCCCTGAGTCCCTCGTCACTGGCCTGTCTTCTGCTCCTCTCCAGCATCGTCCCCTCACCCCAGCCGCGTGCACCTGCCCCTGCCCCACCCGCCCGGCTCCCTCCCACGCAGAGCCTTGCACTGGCGGCTCCTCTGCCTGGCGTGCTCGCTCCCGATGGCCACATGTCTGGCTCCTCCTTGGTATTTGATCCATGATCTAAATCATCGCCTCCAGGAAGCGTTCCCTGAGCTTTCACCCAGTCCACTCTGGCCCCTTCTCAGCCGCTCCTTCCCACACTCCCTGGCTTTGTCGTCCTCACGGCCCTTAGTGAAACGTGTCATTGTGGCATTTGTTTGTTTCTGTCACCCTTCACTGCAGTGCAAGCCCCAGGAGAGCAGAGAGTTTGACAGTGACATTCCTGGGGTAGAGCCCTGAGCAAAGATGGGTGAACGGTCAGCTGTCTCAGATCCCACAAGGCGGCCCACACCTTCATAAAGCCAGACCCCCTGGGACCACCCTCCCTGTCGAAGGCCAAGGAGATCCACTCTCTCTTGTCCTTAAGAGAACTAGCCAGTTGGACCCTCCTAACCACCCGGCTGATGCTCGGCTTCCACTTGCAGCACAGAAAGGGCGTTCCGATTCCAGCCCGTGGTCAGGGCCTGGGTCACAGGGACCCCGAGGAGCCGGCGCAGGGTCGAGACAGGCAGCTGCGACGGTAATCCCTGGGAGCGGTGCGGGCGTGGCCTCCACACTGCTGATTAGTGAGCCGGGCCTGGGAGGGGACCGTGAAGCCCATGAGAAACCGGGCACATCTGTGCCCCTGATGCAACCGGGGCCCGGCCAGCCACCGGTGAATCAGCACGCACCAACTCGGCCTGATCCTGGAGTCTGGCACTGAATTTGGCAGAGCGCGGAGTCAGCAGGAGAGGGAGTGCCGCCCTAGGAGCTGGAAGCCCAAGATACTATGTGAGAAAGATTTCCCATATTTTTGAAGTTTCCAGAAGTCGGGAGGCAGTGGAAAGAGTCCAGAACTTTGGGTAAAAACAACCTGTCATTTACAGCCATGGATTGGGACGGGCCTGTTGAAACTCCATCTCTTCGTCTGGCCCATGTCATGGGGTTGTCGTGAAGGTCAAGAGAAAATGTGCAGGAAAGTGCTTTGTGGACACCAGACCCTCATGCCGTGAGGCGGAATGTCTGTGCAACCAGAACATAGACTCAGGGAAGCAACAGCCCGGGTGGCAAACACAGCCAGTGTGGCCCGAATGCAGACCCCTGGAGGCCTCTCCCTGGTGCCCAGCACACGGCAGGTGCTGCGAGCGTAGCTCCTGGGCGAACGTGGCTGGCGCTGTGTTTGCCAGGCCTCTTGGTCTTCAGCACCAGAAACCCAACCTGCACCAGCTTCAGACGCAGAGGAACCGAACAGAGCGCTACGAGGGCAGTGTGCAGCCAGGCCAGGGGAACGCAGGGCCAGGACTCGAGCTAAGTCGTATTTTCTAGCATGAGTATCGGGCCTCCTGCGTGCCAGGCACTGTGCTGAGTGCTTCAAGTGTGTTAACTTGGCCGGGCGCGGTGGTTCACACCTGTAATCCCAGCACTTTGGGAGGCCGGGGCAGGAGGATCACTTGAGGTCAGGAGTTTGAGACCAGCCTGAGCAAGAGCAAGACCCCCGTCTCTACAAAAAATAGAAAAATTACCCAGGCATGGTGGCATGCACCTGTAGTCCCAGTTACTTGGGAGGCTGAGGCAGCAGAAGCACTTGAGCTCAGAAGTTGGAGGTTGCACTGAGCTGTGATGAGGCCACTGCACTCCAGCTGGGGCAGCAGAGTGAGATTCTGTCTCAAAAAAAAAATTATGTTAACTTATTTAAAGCGCTGAATAATTCTGTTTTAAAACTCTATTATACTTACATTACACGCTTTTAAAAATTGTGTTGGCTAAAATATTTAAACTATTGATCAATTCTTTGAAAACAACTTTATTGAAGGATAATTTATGTGCAGTAAAATGCACAGAGCGCAAGTGCCGCGTTCGATAAATTGTGGCAAATGTGCACACCTGGAAGCCACGCTTAGCTGGAGACGAAGAACGTGCCCCGACCCCCAGGAAGCCCCTCCGGCCTCCTGCCAGTGGGCAGGCCTGCTTTCTGTCCTTGGAGATTGGTTCTTGCCTGTTTTAGAACTTTAACCAGAACAGTCCAGCTTGTTCTCTTCTGTGTCTGGTTTCCCTCCCTCAGCATAAATGTGTCGCAGCTTTATCCACGTTGCTGCGTGTATCAGAAGGAGTGTGTTAAATACATGCGATCCCATCCGTTACCTTATTAAATTGCAGACCCAGGCACGGTAGCTGGCTCTCCATGGTCCCACCTGGTGGCTGTCTCCAGCACCCAACTGCTGTTTGTCCAGTGGATGTTGGTTCCAGGCAGAGAACTAGGGACACCCTCCCCGGGTGGGGGCAGCCCTGCAGTGACCTCCTCCTTCCCCAGAGCCCCTCGCCCCTCCAGGGACTTACTGAGGAAGGCTGAGCAAGAGAATGACATTACACTTGAAACGCCCCTTTGTCTCTGCAATTAATGGAGACAAGAAGGCCTTAATGGGTTGCAGGCTGGTCTGGGGGACACAGGTGGTGCCACTCGGCCCAGTTACCCTCCCAGCTCTTCCCTTGCAGCTCTCAGCCAAGAGGCCCCAGGACGGGGTGTCGCTCGGGGCTCCGGGGTGAGGGAGGCGGCTGTGGTCGCTTTTTAGAGATGCTGTAGAGAACCAGACCAGGGAGGAGTTGTGCTCCGACTTAGGGGACGTTTCCATCAACACACACACACACACACACACACACACACACACATACGCGCGCACACACACACGGCTTGGCGGGGAAAGGCAGGGAGCGAGCACTGGGCTGATCTGGGCCTGACTCCAGATCAGTGGCTGGGAGCAAGGTCAGCCACTCAGTGGCTGGGAGCAAGGTCGGCCACTCAGTGGCTGGGAGCAAGGTCAGCCGCCTCCCAGAGCCTCAGTTTTCTCAGCTACGAAACAGGAGAAATGCCAGTTGCCACGTCAGGCTGTTGTGAGAATTGAAGGTCACGTGTAAGAGGGTTTGTGATGAGAGAGGGCTGGGGCGGGGGCCGGGGGTGGGGAGAGGGAGACAAGCACCCCCTTTCGCACCTCCCGGTGCTGTATGAACGTCCTAACCAGTCTCCTCCCTTCCTTCGTTCCCTCTTTCCTCCGTGTATTTATTTACTTGTTCACTTGCTCATTCACTCATTTATTTCAGCATCAACAGACGCCGCCGGGCGGTGGCACGATGAGCCGCAGGTGGACGGCTCAGGCATCGTTTCAAAGCGCTGCTGTAGATCTTGGTGTTTGCACGAATAGCGCTCCTGGCGGGGACAGTCGAGGTCAGGTGAGGTCTTGGGCCTGGTTCAGGTGGCACCGGGCACCTCCTTGCGAGCTTCGGGTTGGAGAGATGCCCGCACACAGGTCGTCCAAGCACAGCACAGCGCTGTGTCTCGGTGATAGGACTTTGGGTGATTTTGATTTCCTGCTTTGCATTTTTAGAAGCATTTTTCTAAGAGTGTAGTATGTTAATAAAAACGATAGTTGTTGTTGGGGCGCGTGCATTTAGGGCCCACTCTGTGCTCAGACAGGCAGCTGAGCAGAGCTCCACCAGCGGCCCCTTAGCTGTGTGTGCTCCATCACCCGGGGAGCGTCCCTGCCTCTTGGGTGCCCTCCGCGCCGACTGCCATTCCCTGCCTTCTTCTCTCTTTCAGCCCCTGAAAGCCTGCTGTTCAGAAGACCCCAAAGAAAAATGTCACCTTTTGCAGCTGATTCCTGCTCTAACCCGGGACCTGACTTAGGAGTGAGTTGCCACCCGCCAGGAAGCCCTGGGCTGCTTGGTCTGTCTCCCCACCCAGGGCTGGCGGGAGCTGGGCTATGCGTGAGCCAGGGTCTCAGGTGGGACGGGCTGTGACTTGAGCACTGGGGACCCACCCCCAAATCTCCCCTGACCATCTTAAAGAGAGCCGCTCTCGACTGCTGCTTCTCCAGCAGGAAAGCGCTCACTTGGGTGACAAGACCCCAATGTGACTTGGCTGAACCGTGACATCAGCTAACTGAGCTCTAGAGGTTCTCGTCCATCTGGGGTCAACCCAGGAGCAGGGGGGAGAGTCCTTTATTCTGGAGAAGCCGCCCCACACATTCCTGGGGAGGAGAATGACGCTGGCAGGCCCAGTCTGTCTTCATCAGCCTCGGGCAGGTCAAGCCCCCACCTGGGGGAGGCCAGAGGAGCCGCCTGGAGCCCATAAAAGCCAGTCCCCCTTCGGGGCTGGCTCCAGGGCTTATTAAATACCAGGCGCTCCGGGCCAGGAGAAGACTAAACAAAACGTGGTTTTCCTCTGTGGACTGATTGCATCTGGGGGTGCGCTTCCCGGAGACCAGCCGCAGGGAGCCCTGGCCTGGCCTCGACATTCTGCCTCTTGACCCTGGTCTGAGGCCTTGGACTGGGGTCGTTGGCTTCCCTGGGGACAGCCTGTCCATGCCAGGAGGCGAGGAGGGAAGCTGGTGGGGGTGGGGCAGAAGAGCCCTGTCCCGGGCCTCGGGCCTCTGCCACGGCGCCCACTGCTCACAGCCTGGCCTCCCAAGGCGTGTGGCCTCGGCCTCCAGGAAACTGGCAGACTCCTCATGTCCCCGTGGTTGGGGATGGGTGGGAAGGAGCTGGCGGGGATGAAGGAGGGGTGGGGGTGCAGGGGGACTCCTGAGTCCTTTGATGCTGCTTTCGCTCCCTCTCCTCCCTTTCCACGGCGTATTTCTCTTTTATTTGAGTTAATTTTGTCGGAGTAAGAAATGAAAACAGGGCAGCTATGGTACTTAGGTCTTGCAAGTGCCTTTACCAGCTACAGGATGAATTTTTGGCCTAAATACCGTGGACCCTCAGAGAGCTGATGTGCAGGGACCCGAGAGCAGTGGCAGGTGGGCACCTCAGCGCCAACGGCTCATCCTGGTCCTCGTGCCTAGAACCGCCGTCGTGGGCGGGGTGGTGGCTTCCGGCAGTCTGACTTAAGGAAGTTTCCTTTTAGCCTTCGGGAAACACGTGGGAGCGAGCAGAACTTTTCAGAACCTGTTTTGATAAATCACAAAGTGACTTTTACCCTAATTTTTCTCCCATATTATTTGACTCAACGAATGAGAGTTATTTTATAAAAGAGAGAAAAATGTTCAACAAAAGTCTGTAATTATGACCAGAGGTGTTTGGATTAGATGAGGACAGAAAACCAAAGTTTGCCCCAGTTTGTTAGGAAGAACAGAATTTGATTAGATCCTCCATGCGTGGGATGGTAGTGGCGGGTTTATCTCAGACAAGCAGACATTCATTGACCTATCAGCTGTTTTGCTGGCAAACCTCTACTCATTCTTCTAGGCCCTACTCAAAGTCACCGCCTCCGTGAAGCCTCCCCTGGCTTCCTCAGGCTGCACTGCTGTGTCCGCACCATATTTTGTTCATATGTCTATCACAGCCCTCATCAGTTTATGTGTCTCTAATAAAAAGGTAACTTCAAGAAAGCCGTGACCCATGGGGGCCTGTGACCTACACCTTGGAAAGGTGCTGTGTACAAAATGCACATTTCCACAGCCGAAACAGTGTTTTGAAGCACTTCCATTTGCTACTATCCAGAAAACATAAAAGAGGATAATGGAAATTTGGCATTTGGGGTTGCCTGGCACCCATTTTGTCTTCCTGACCACGCGCATTTTGTTTTGAGGGCTTGCTCTTCTGCATTTACATACAGGGCACTGGATTCAGGGCTCCCCCCTCCAATACACACACCCCAGGCCCACCTTCGCTCTGTCACCCTGGAGTGCCAGACCTGTGCTCCCTGCCCCACCCCCACCCCCGCCTCCTCCTACAGCCTCCCTCACTGTCATGGGGAATCATCAGTGCAAGCCCCATGCCAGGGGTGTGTGCGGGTGCTCTGGAGGAGATCAGTGCGGCCGGCGTCACCCAATCCGTCTGAGGGCTTGAAGAGAACAAAAGGCAGAGGACAGAGGCTCCCTGCCTGCCAGCTGGAGCCGGGACATCCCATCTCTTCTTTCCCCTGGAACTGGGGTTTGCAGCATCAGCTCCCCGGTTCTCAGGGCTTCAGACTCGGCCTGAGCCACACGACCTGCTCTCCTGGCCTCCAGCGCGCAGGTGGCAGACGGTGGGACCTCTCCGCCTCCAGAGTCACGTGAGCCAATTCCTCAACACACACACACATACACACACACACACACTCTTGCTTGTTTCTCTGCGGGACTCTAATGCACTCCCCATCCCCATCTTCCAGCTATGGAAACTGAGGCTCAGAGAGGTGAAGCCACTGGTCCCAGGTCCCCCAGCCAGGACGCGTCTGGTCCTGGAGTTGAATTTACATCTGCCTGTGTTTAGAGCCCTTGCGGCCCCCGAGTCCCTGTGCCCCGCACGGCCCTCCCTGTTGACTGTGCTGTCCCACTAACAATGTCACTATACTCGGCGGAGCCCGGAGCCACTGGCCGGGGGAGGGAGGTCTGGTTGTGATTTATACCAATTGGTTTGGCCTCATCTCTAATAAGAACAATCGTAAACAGGAAACAGAGGGTGCCGTCATCACGGGGGCCCAGCAACCCCGGCAGGGCCTCCAGAAGTTTCTGCCAGGGTACCACCCGTGTGCTGTGCAGCCGTGATGGCATTTCTTCCCTGAAAGCAAGGCCCCAGGGGACTGTCTTGGGAAGGTGCCCTTGCGATTAGAGACCTGAAATTGAGGTTTCCTTGCCCAGGGCTGGAGCTGTGTTCCCTCGTAAGTGGGCCGTGTGTGCCCACCCCCTTCTTCCAGCCGGCAAAACCAGAAGACAACCAACTGCATCCTATGCGCGCGGGTCTGCTGTGCTGTGCGGACAGACCTGAAGGAGGAGAAGGGTTCCGGTGGGTGAGTGAGTGCTCACTTCTGTCTTTCACTCCTTCAGCGGCCCCACGACACAGGAGCTGCTGGAATATGTATATTGCAGGAAATCAGCAAGTGCGGGAAAACCAAGAGAAAAAACTTTTTTAAAACTCTGTAATCTGACTCATCGACAGACCATCACAGTTCATAGACTGGTATATAATGGGTGTTTCTTTTCTAAAAATGAAATGATACTGTAAATACTGTTTGGTGAACTGCTTTTCAAATTTAATTGCCTTCCTCTGTGCCCTCGACCCTTGAAAGGCCGGTGTGTAGAATCCGCGCTGTGGAGTTGTGTAGGCTTTGCTCGCGGGCAAGCCCGGCCCCAGCCCCGCTTCTGACCTAGTGCCCTGATTCTCCTTTGGGGGACAGTCCTCGCTCCCTCGCTCGCTGCCTGCAGCCTTGGTCTCCCTCTCTCTCTCCTCTCTCCCTTTTGTCCACACAGATAACTTTATTTTTTTTTCAGTTCAATGTATTTTATTTATTTTATTTATTTGTTTTATTTCAGCATATTATGGGGGTACAAATATTAAGGTTATGTATATTGCCCGTGTCCCCCCTCCCCCCTCGAGGCAGAGCTTCAATCGTGACCATCCCCCAAACGTTGCACATCTCACTCATTATGTTTGTATATACTCATCCCCTCCCCCCTCCCACTCACCTGACACCCGACAAATGTTATTCCTATATGTCCACTTAGGTGTTGATCCGTTAATACCAATTTGCTGGTGAGTACATGTGGTGCTTGTTTTTCCATTCTTGAGATACTTCACTTAGTAGAATGGGTTCCAGCTGTATCC
>CAUYPO010095501.1:0-12609 GCA_963574435.1 Cheirogaleus major
TATAAGGGACAGTAAGGGGAATGACAGAAGAGGTAAGGCTTGTTGGGCGGGAAATTCAGATTTCATCTTATAGGCATTAGGGCCAATTGGATTTCCTCCTATCAGCAAACAGGGCAATTACATGATGAATTTGGGTTTTGATAACCTACTACTAAGTGACAGGGCAGAGGGGCGTGGATACCTCGAGAGCAATTAGGAAAATGTGATTGGGGGTGGTGGTGGCATGTACAATACTGGGCTATTAGGCTGACGGCTGTCTTCTAGCCTCTGTTTACTGCTTCCCTGCTGACCGCAGCTTACCGCAGGGCATTATGGGCTGAAACAAACTGCAGGAGAAAGTGCTGATTCCGGAGCCCACCAACTGGGACCCGGAACAGGTTAGGACCAATCAAGGACAGGGTAAAGTAAAAAGCCGAAAAAAAAACGGCAGATAAAGAGCTTACCAATCACTGTAACGGGCAGCTGCGTGACCAGAATATAGAACAAATCACTGTACAGGGCAGATGCATGATCAGCGCGTGGACAGCTTATGTGCACTGAGTATAAAAAGCTTACACCCACCCCATTCGGGGTCTCTGCCCTCACAAGAGACCACTGCGCTGGTGCTCTTGGGCTTGGACCCTAGCTAGATAATAAAACTCCTTTTGGTAATTACACCCTCGGTGACTCTGTCTCTCTGTCCCGCGGTACCGCGAATTCTGGTTCTAACAAAATGCATGTTTGTTACATGTATGTTAAACCACACATGTATGCTAAACCACTTACCACTGATGTTAAATTACATGTATGTTAAATCATTTAAAAATTTTCACATATCTCACAAATCCTGTTCTACTTTTTGTAGTCATTCTCTTCTTTTCAGTTTGGATAATTTATACTACATTTTCTTTACATTCACTGTGTATAGTCTGCTGTTAAATCACCAAATAGATTTTTCATTTCTGATATGCATTTCATGTTTGTCTTTTGTCTTTTTTTAATAGCTTCTGTATTTCTGCCAAATTCTCCAACTGTTCGTGCATGTTGCCCACATTTCCACTAGACCTTTAAATAGATTTATTATAGCTATTTTGAAGCCCCTATCTAACAATTCCAAACACTGGATCTATTATTTGAATATAGGTCATATTTTCTTGCTTCTTTGCATGTTTTATAAATTTTGACAGCATGCCAGACACTGTGTAATTCAACAGTGAAGAGTGAAGTAAATATATTTATGTCTAGAAAAGAGCACCTATTTTATTGTTTCAGTCTCCTAGTATGGAAAGGCAAACATTTTGAGGTCAAGATTAGGACTTTCTCTTCAGAGGATGTGGGATTTGAGCACCGGTAAATCTTCAGAGAATTTTTTTTACTCCTTCAAGACCAGTCATTATCTTCCTGAACTCTGGAGGATCTCTCTCTTTCTCTCTCTGCATTTTAGCCTGGATGTTTGCTTTTGTAGTCACTAATTTTTGTTTGTTTTGTTTTTTAATTCTCCAGTCACACTCTTGGTCCTCTGCTTCTCAGGAGATTTCATTTCTCTGCATCTTACCACCTTACCTCCAGGCTTTGACAGCCTTTGCAATGCACTTGAAGGACTTTTTGCTTTTGGAGGGTTGCAGACTTTATCTGCTCTTGTATCTTTCAAACCTCAGGCTTTGGTCCTTGCTGAGGGCTGTGGGAAAGAGAAAGAAGTGGGCTGCTGGGTGCAAACCCAAGTTATGCCTAAGGTTCTCTGGGATTTCTCTCTTCTCTTCTCTCTCTTCTCCCTTTTATCTCTTTCTTTTGCCATGACCCAGGTTTCTTAATTCTGTTATTTCTTCCACACCACCATGAGTGATGAGAAAATGTTTTGGAGTATATATGATACTACATATAATACAGCATAGAATCATAAAATGAACACTTGACAGGAAGTTAAGGAGAACTTGTTTCTCTCTACCTTTGACCTCAGCCAGTTCTACAAGTTGTAATGAGCTGCTCTTCTGCAAAGGGTCACCAGGCTAAGCTTTTTCCAACTCAGAGAGAATTTAGGTCACATTAATAAACATGAAAGAACACTTTCTTTGTGTCACAGTCTGTGGCAAATGCTAGGAAACTAAAGTATCTATGTAGTTGCTGCTCCAAATGAGAAGTGATTGCCATATAAATGGGTGACAGCATGATACAGCATCCTGGAGCCCAGGAGAAGGACACTGGCCCAGCCTGAGTGAGTCATAGATGTTTCTCCAAGGGAATGGTGGCTCCATTAATTCCTCTTAAGATTGAATAGTAGGTGAAGAAGTATGAGAAGCAAAGGTGAGGGAGATAGCATAAAGAAGGAGATAGAGATAATCTCTGTTTATCCTTAATCAAGCTTTACGGATGGCCATCTCAGGCCCTCTGAATGGGTTATGCACTCTTTATTTGGAAGCATAGAGGGAAGTGAAGCAACCATCCCTTATTAGCTCAGAGCCTAAAGGAACATCCGGTCACAGGGAAACGGTAAGGGGCAGAGCCCCAGCAGTCCACATTTTCACCACAGATTCCTGCAATTTGGACTATGGGAGATCCCTCAGCTCCCACAGGGCCTGAGTCTAGCATAGGGAGCTGATAAGAATCCATGGGATTGCATTTTCAGAGAGAAGAAATCCAGGCTGGGTCTTCCCCATCCCCCAGGACCCAGGATGGTACAACATGGTGCCATTTTAAAAGTAGAGATATCACCAGACTACATCCTGCCCTCGGGCTCAATAGCCCAGTGTATTTCCACATTCCTGGGACCCTGTGGCACATTCATCCAGATGGTTGCAGTGAAGTGACACCAGTTGGGCCTAGTAGTGTAGCAGTGTCCCTGGTATCCAAGTCCATACAACACCCTACACCCTGAGTAATAGGAAGTCCAGTATATCAAGGAGGCTGACCCCAGGACATAGGGACCCAAAGCATGACCTCCCCTGGACCTGACAGCCACATGCATGAGTCCACCACAACCAACAGTGATACCACCCCCAATGGTGGAGCCAGTATGCACCCACACATATCACACACAAGGACCTGAGGACCAGCCTACATGGGGCCTGTCGCCATCACTCCCAGCACCTGTATGTGCTTCCTAGGGGCCTGAAGATTGTCCCACTTGGTGTCTCTGTTGTCAGAAAAACCACTCTATGGCTTCCATAAACAAGTGCAGCCTAAACCACTGAAAAACTTTCAGAAAATGCTGACATTGATTATAACTGAATAAATCAGGTGGAGACTATGCTACTGTGCTCATCAGAACCAAAGCCAAAGCAGTCTACCAGTAACAGAAGGAATGACCTGGAAAAAAAAAGGCAGAAAGATTTTCTGTCATTTTAAAACTTCCCCCACACTTTTGGGAACTTTCTGCCTGGCCTGCATCCCTGAGGGAGGTCAAGTCTTGTTAAAACTCCTAGGAGGCCACCAGGTCCCCAGATGGACAGCTGGCAGAGTTCACAGGCTTTGTTTTTGGCAGAGATGGGACAATTAGTATCGTTAACCACAGTAATTGCCTGAAGCTCAGAACCCTCCCTTTAAAAACTCAGTATTTCTGCCTATAGTCAGGCAATGTGGGATTTTGAGAGGAAAAGATCTACCATATTTCCTCCTTTTCCAGCAAAGTACACTCTATTTTTCCTTCCTCCTCAAACCACTTGTCCTTTTTATTTGGTCTCGTGGACAAGTGGCCAAACTTTTGGTAACATACTCAACTGACACTACAAATACATCTACAGGAAAGAGTCTTTCTCATTGAAAGCTACTTTATGAAATTGAAAGAGATGATTGTTGCAACAGACTTGTAGGTATTAATATAGGGACAACAAAAACCCTGAAAAAGCAAGGACATATGGAACCTCCAAAGGGGCACAATAATTCTGTAGTAACAAACTCCAAAGAACAGAAAAATCTATAAGATACCTGAAAAAGTAATTCAAAATAATGACCTTAAGAAAATTCAACAAGATACAAGAGAAAGCAGATGAATAATATAAAGAAATATGGAAAATAATAATCATGGTCTGAATGAAAAATCCAACAAAGAGACAGATATCATAGAAATAAAAAAAATAAAATAAAGATAAATCTTAGAACTAAAGAATTCAATGAATGAAATAAAAAATACAATTGAGAGCTTCAACAAAAGAATTAGGTCAAGTAGAAAAAAGAGTTTTTGAACTTTAAGACAGGTCCTTTACGATAACCCAATCAAACAAACTAACAACAAACTAAAAAGCAAAGAATAAAGACTAAAATAAAATGAAGAAACCCTATGTGACATATCAGATTCCTTAAGTGAACAAATGCATTTTGGAAGTTCTAGAAAGAGAAGAGATGGGAAAATACATAGAAAATATATTTAATAAAATAACAGCTGAAAACATTCCAAGTCTTGGTAAACATATAGACACCCTGATAAAGGAAGCCCTAAAATCCTCAAGTAGATTCAGTCCAAAAATGTCTTTTCAAGATACATTATGGTTACATTCTCAAAAGTCAAAGACAAAAAGAGAATTTTAAAAACAGGAAGAGAAAAGTGTCAAGTCATATACAAGGGAATCTCTCTCAGACTACCAACAGATTTTTCAGGACAAATACCATAGGCCAAGTGAGGATGGCATGATACATTCAGTGTCAAAAGAAAAAAAAACACTTGCAGGCAACAATACTACATCCAGCAGAATTATTCTTCACAAATCAAGGAAAAAGATCTTTCTTACACTGCAAAAACTGAGGGAATTCATCACCATCATATTGGTCCTACACAAAATGCTTAAGGGGATCCTATATCTGGAAGCAAAACAATAATATCTATAATTATGAAAACACACTAAAGTATAAAATGCATTGGTAGAGCAGATAAATAAATGAACAGAAGAAAGGAATCAAATGTTATCACTACAGAAAACCACCAAACCTCAAAGATAAACAATAAGGAAAAATGGAACAAAGGATATACAAAACAATCATTAAACAATTAGCAAAATGAGAGAAGTAATTCTTCACTTATCCATAACAACCTTGAATATAAATGATTTAAATTCCCCAAAAAACGATGTAGACTGGCTGAATTTTTTTTTAAATACACAACTATATGCTACTTAAAAGAAGCTCACTTCTGTTGTAAAGACACATATACTGAATGTGAAAGGTTAGAAAAGATGCTCCACACAAATAATAACAAAAACTTGCAGTAGTATTTTAAAAATGAGGAATAAATCTAACTAAGGAGGTAAAAGATCTCTACTATGAACACTGTAAAACACTGATGAAAGAGAAAAGGACACAAAAAAATGGAAAGACATCCATGCCCATAAATTGGAAGAATTAATATTATTAACATGAACATACTACCTATAGCAATATACATATTCAATGTGATCCCTATCAAAATACCAATGACTTTTTTTTACAGAAATAGAAAAAAGCAATTTTAAAATTTGTTATGGAGCACAAAAGACCCCTGATAGCCAAAGCAATACTGAGCAAAGAGATCAAAGCTGGAGGCATCACATTACATTCCTTCAAAACATACTACAAAGCTACAGTAACCAAAAGAGTATGATATTAACATAAAAACAGAAACTAGACCAATGAAAAAGCATACATATTATAGAAATAAATCATAGCCAACTAATTTTTGAAAAAGATGCCAAGAACATACGTAGCAGAAAGAACATGCCATTCAATAAATAGCTCTGGGGATACATATGCAGAAAGATGACCCCTATCTTTCACCATATACAAGATCAACTCAAAATGGACTAAAGACTTAAATGTAAGATCTTAAACTATAAAACTACTAGATAAAACTTAGGAGAAACATTTCAAGATATTGGTCTGGGCAAAGATTTTATATGTAAGACTTAGAAAGCACAGGTGACAACAACAAAAATAGACAAATGACATTATAACAAACTAAAAAGCTTCTGCACATTAAAGAAAACAATCAGCAGAGTGAGGAGAAAACCTGCAGAATGGGAGAAAATATTTGCAACTTATACTTCTGACAAAGAATTAATATCCAGAATATTCAAGTAACTCAACTCAATAATTGAAAAATTAATAATCTGATTAAAACATGTCCAAAGGATCTGAAGAGACATTTCTCAAAAAAGACATACAACTAGCCAAAAAGTATATGAAAAAATGTTCAGTATCACCAATCATCAGAGAAATGCAAATCAAACCCATTTTGATTTATCATTTTTACCCCAGTTAGAATGGTTATTATCAAAAAGGTGAAAAATAACAAATGCTGGTGAGGATGCAAAGAAAAGGGAACGCTTATACATTATCAGTGGAAATATAAATTAGTAAAGTCATTATGGAAAAAAGTATAGAGGTTTCCCAAAAAAACTAGAAACAGAGCTACCATATTACCCAGCAATCCTACTGCTGGATATTTGCCCAAAGGAAAGGATGTCAGTATAACGAAGACATACTTACACCCTCATGTTAGTCAGCACTATTCACAATAGCCAGGATATGGAAACAACCTAAATGTCCATCAGTTGATGAATGGATAAAGACAATATGATACATATAGACAATGGGGCCCCTGCGTGGTGGCTCACACCTGTAATCCTAGCACTTTGGGAGGCCAAGGCAGGAGGATCACTTGAAGTCAGGAGTTTGAGATGAGCCTGAGCAAGGGTGAGATCCCATCTTTACAAAATGTAGAAAAATTAGTCCGGTGTGATGGCTTATGCCTGTGCTCCCAGCTACTCAGGAGGCTGAGGCAGGAGGATCACTTGAGCTCAGGAGTTTAGGATTGCTAGGAACTAGGCTGATGCCACTGCACTCTAGCCAGGGTAACAAAGCAAGATTTTGCCTCAAAAATAAATAAATAAAAAGTAAAACAAAAGAAAGAAATACACACACACAGAGGAATGCTATTTAGCCATAATAAATGAATGAAATCTTGTAATTCATGGCAACAGGGATGAGCCTGGAGAATATTATGTTAGATAAAATAAGTTACTGCATGTTTCCACTCATATGTGGGAACTCAAAAAGTTGAGCTCATAGAAGTAGAGAAGACTGGTTATTAGAGGCTTGGAAGCATGGTGGGGTAGGGGAGAATAGGGTGAGGTTGGTTAATGGATACAAATTACAGATAGATAGGAAGAATAAGCTTCTAGTGGGCTCTAGAAATATAGCTTGAATATAGTTAACAATAATTTATTGTATATTTTCAAAAAGCTAGAAGAGAGGATTTTGAATGTTCCTAATACAAAGAAATAATAAAATTTGAGGTATCAATTATGTTAATTACCCTGATTTAATTGTTGCACATTGTATACATTTTTCAAAATATCACTGTGTATTCTATAAAAGTGTATAATTATTGCATGCCAACTAAAATAAAAGAAAATATTTTGAGAGAGATTACATTCAAATAACTTTTATTACAGTATATTGTTATAATTATTCTACTTTATTACTAGTTGTGATTGTTAATCTCTCATGTGCCTAATATATAAATTAAATTTTATCATACACATGTATGTATAGGAAAAAACATGATAGATATATATAGGACTCAGAACTATGCATGGCTCCAGGCATCCCCTGGGGTTCTTATTATAGAATGCATGCCCTTGGATAAGTGGAGACTACGGTTTTTTTTTCCTGTTATACTCCCACCACTCAACACATAACATTTCTGACATGAGATATGGGGGAGTGTTGGAATCCCCAGCTATAAACTGGGCATTCACACAACTTCCTCTTGAGTGTGATCATTTCCTACAGTGGCTGACAGAACTCAGGAAAGCACTTTACTTGCATTTATCCATTTATTATAAAAGGAGACACTGCAGGAACAGCCAGACGGAAGAGACACATGGGGTGAGGTATGAGTGAGGGTGAAGCTTCCTCGCCCTCTCGTTGCACTCCGCCTTCTAGGTGTCCACCTGCCCAGCTGCTCAAATCCCATGTGTTAGGGGTTTCATGGAGGCTCCATTACACATGCATGACTGATTAAATAATTGGCCATTAGTGATCAACTCGACCTTCAGTATCTCTCCCTCCCAGGAGGTTGGAACATGGGGGTCAGGCTGAAAATTTCGATCATCTATCACGGGGTTGACAACCTGGCAACCAGCCCGCATCGTGAGTATATTCAGGAGCACCCAGACATCAGTCATGCTATTAGCATGCAAAAAAACTTACTGATTTGAAGAGCCATGTACCATGTGTAGCAGGAAAATGGGCTGAAGAACAAATCTATATTTCTTATTATAAATCACAATATTTTCAGTAGCATGTCTGGAATTGGAACCAAATCTAGCTGATGGGCTCCTTAACTGTACTCTTCCACTGGGTTTGGACTCTGCCTTGTTCTTACCATCTCTTCCAAGACAGGAACACCAGAAATACTAAAACCTTGACCTTCCTTGCATGTCTTCCTGAGAGCCTCCTGTGTCTACCTGTGTGATTACTCCTGCGGGTTTTGCCTGTTGAGAATTCTTTTTCAAGAATGTGTCTGATTCCTGATTCTTAATCCTGGGGGTTGAGCCGGGTCACCCTGTTAAAAGAAAAACTTCAGACAAATTAAACTTAACAGAGTTTAAGGAAGTGAAAAAATGATTCATGAATCAGGCACTCCTTACGACCAGAACAGGTTCAGAGTGATTCCAAGGCTGCCCCATGGTTGGAAAACATTTATGGAAAGAAAAAGCAAAGTAATGTACAGGAAACAGAGGTGAGGTGCAGCAACTGCTGGATTGGTGACAGCCAGGCATTTGCCTTATTTGAATATAATTTGAGCAGTTGGCCACCTGTGGTTGGCTGTGACTTGGCTACTCGTTATAAGAGTGCACTGCAGTCTGTTTCCTCCAGTTAGGTTACAGTTCACTATGTATGGAGAAAGCTTTAGGCTGAACTTAAAATATCTCAGACGGCAGCTTTAGATGAAACCTAATACCACTAATTGATCCATAGTTTTAATATGACTTCCCTCAAATAAGGAAATGGAGTCTTAATGAAGATATCCTTAAACATAAAAAAAAGTTTTCAAACTAGATCACCTATGGAACATATAACAGTTTTTAAAATAGTATATTAATTATTATACCTTATAATGGTTATGATAGAGAGTCTTTATATATTGAAATGACCACACTATTTCTTTGCCCTTGAGGGAAAATGACTCCCTTCTTTAATGTGCAGCAGAATTGTAATTATCTGAATCCTCAGACTCAGGGCTTTCTCAGAACTTTACACCTACACAGCCTCTTTCTAATTCTACCAAGCACCAAGACAAGTAAACATCATGCCTCATTCAGGTTGAGCCCTGAGGACTCAGACTGCTTCAGCCAGCAGTATCAGGAGTTCAAGAAGTTGGGTCAGAATAGTAGCATCGCATCCCTGGGAACAGGTTAGAAAAGCACATTCTTGAGTCCAAGCCGAGAACAACTGATTCAAAAACTCTGAGAGTGAATCAACCAATTTGTATTTTAATGAACCCTAAACCCCTGGGCTGTGGACTGCTACTCGTCCATGGCCTGTTAGGACCGGGCCGCACAGCAGGAGGTGAGTGGTGGGCCAGTGAGTGAAGCTTCATCTGTGTTTACAGCTGCCATTTCTCACATCTGCCTGAGCTCTGCCTCCTGTCATATCAGTCAGTCTCCCACCACTCCCAGATGAACCATCTAGTTGCAAGAAAACAGGCTCAGGGCTTCCACTGATTCTGCATTAGGGTGAGTTGTGCAATTATTTCATTATATGTTACAATGTAATAATAATAGAAAAAAAGTGCACAATAAATGTAATGCGGTTGAATCATCCCGAAATCACCACCTCCCCCCTCCAGTCCATGGAAAAATGATCTTCCATGAAACGGGTCCCCAGTGCCAAAATTGTTGGCGACCACTGCTCTAGGTGACTCTGATGGTTACCGAAGCCAAGAACCACTGAGTTAAAGTGTGAAAAGCACTGTGCTTCCAATAAGCACAGAGGTGTTAAGAAGGCTTCTGAGAGGAGGCAATACTGGAGCTGAATTCTGAAGGATGAATATGAACCAGCCATAGAAGTGGAGATGACAGAACATTCTAGAAGAGGAAATGTCCACACTAATCACAGATTGCTTAGAAAATTACTAACAATTCAGGTGGGCTTAAAGGACAGCTATAAAAAGAGGTATAACAAGAGATGAGACCGGAGAGTGGATAGGAGAGACTGGTCATGAAGAAAAGAAAAGCAACATGGTCAGGATGTGTGTTTTAGGGAGATCGCTTTGTCTGCAGTGCATGGAATGATGGGATGATGGATTTGAGAGAACTGAAAGCAGCACAGT
This sequence comes from Cheirogaleus major, assembly GCA_963574435.1. Taxonomy (NCBI): domain Eukaryota; kingdom Metazoa; phylum Chordata; class Mammalia; order Primates; family Cheirogaleidae; genus Cheirogaleus; species Cheirogaleus major. Next base: position 10,283 of record CAUYPO010095501.1, read on the forward strand.
CTACAGGGAATAATCCAAAGTGGTAACACTGAGCACTCTGAAAAGTCATCAAATCAGGGGATGTTGAGAAGGTAAAATCAATAAAAGTGGTGCTTGATTTGGCTTCTGAATTTTGAACTTAGGGCATCATTTACTGAGGAAAGAACAGTAGTTGGAGAAGTAGGGTCAGAGGGAAACATAAGAGTTTCATTTTTAGACATTGAATTTGAAGCACCTGTAAAAATTTATATCTATAAATATATATATGCCTACCTATATACATATTTATCTACATCATATACTAATAATTATAATATGTAACAATTATAATCTGTAATGATAAATTAATGATGATAGTTTGTCAGTACTCTTCTAATTTCTTTACACATATAAACTTATATAAGTTCACAACAACATCATGTGGTGGAAAATGGATTTAAAAGTTACTCTTCAATAATCTGTTTTCTCTGTGAAGAAAAAGGTGAGTTACCTGCTAAAAGTGAGGAAGACGTTGGCTGGAAACTCAAGGTAAAAGTAATTAATTTCATTACAGAATTGACTTTTCTTTGTTATTGAATTTACCATGTTTCTCTTGCACCATACACTCCTGTCACGGCCATGTGTTTGCAGTTTCTCTAAAACAGAATGATAATTCATGGCTCTATGCTTTTGGAGGGAACATTGTTCTTTGCTAAATTTGCAACACATGGGCTGCATTCTGCATTGACCCTCTTCAAGGAGAAACAGTGTAAACTGAGAAATCAAGCAAGTCCTAAAAGCCTGAAGATGGAATTTGGGGACTAGTGGTATATACATACTCTCTTGTGCTGAATCAGTACGAGTGGATATGTGCAAACTTGGTGTTTTAAAGGGCAATAATTTGTGCTTACAGATCATCCCTTGCTGAATAAATATGGCAGAACCCCATGAAGCTGAAATATTGCTCACTGCTTTCTTATAAAAAGGTTATGCTTTCATAAGACAGTTCTTCCATTCAACAAATTCGTATTCCCAGGGCTTTGTGACTCTGATAAAAATTAGTGAAGGGTTAATTTCAAAACACCACAACACATGAACAGAATTTACCTAAAGTGTCGTTTTTCTTTTTAATAAACGTTTCATCCTAGAACAGCTTCACATCTACAGAAAAACTGCAAAGATAGCACTGAGGCTTCCCATATGCACCGTGCCCAGCCTCACGCAGGTCTCAAGCCTGTCTCACTGTGGCATATCTGCTGCCACCAATGAACCCGTATGGACACAGTGTCATGAACCAAAGTCCATGCTTTAGTCAGAGTTCCCCAGTTTCCACCTAGTGGCCTTTGTCTGCTCCAGAATCCCGTTCAGAATCTCATATTACATTTCCCCTTTTGTGGCCCTGGTGGGGATGGAGAAACTGTGGCAGTTTCTGAGACTTCCCTTGCCACGATGGTCATGGCAGTTCTGAAGAACACTAGTCAAGGGCTTTATAGAATATCACTCAGTAGGATTCATCTGATATTTTTTCTTCTGATTAGACTGAGGTGACTTTTGTGGGTAAGAAGACCACAGAGGTGAAAGGCCACACTTACGACATCATATTAAAGGAACATATTATGGACATGAGTCATAAGCATCGGCCAGCCCTGGCCACCTGGCTGGGGCAGCACCTCTCTGAGGGCAAAGCATCTGCATACGCCATTTGCAATTCTCCTGCACAAGAGATCTGTATCCTCTTACCTACTTATGTATTGATTAAATGTTTTTATCAGTATAGACTCATGGATTTTTATTGTATACTTTGGGTTGTAATCTTAAAATTATTCCACTTTTTCTAACGCTCAAATTGCTCTAACCTCGGAACAACTGAAGCTCCTTCAGCTGACTCCCGTGTTCCTTTGACACACACTCATCATTGGGATTATTTTGATGTTCTTACTTTCTGGAACTGCAAGATGCTCCAGGCTCATCCTGTATTGTTCCTGATCCAACACCAGAGCCAGCCATTTATCCAAGGAGACCTGGCTCCTTTTATTGGGGAAAATTAGAAAGTGAGATCTGGGGACTTCCGAACTGCCGTTTTGACTTCCTGGCCTGTGGCCTGGCCGCTGTCTGTCTGTGGTCTACTCCGTCCGCCTGTGGCTCCAGGGCCGCGCCCAGACCCATTCCAAGCCGCAGCAGGAGCAGCTTGGGACCACAGATGTCGCCATTGGGCTCACCTCCTGCTTCCTGTGTTTCCTCCTGCAGGAGGGCTGGATCCTGTCACAGTGGAGACCCACGGGAAGCGGGAGTGAAGGGGGTGTCCTCTCCCTCGCTGTGACTGACCGCCTGCCGGCCCATCCTGGTGAGTCTCCTGCTCCTGGTGAGTG
>CAUYPO010095503.1:0-11423 GCA_963574435.1 Cheirogaleus major
ACAAATAGTCAATGAACAGGAGATTGAGAATGCATATATTAAGATAGACATAAGAGAGTATAGAGGTCATTTAGCAACTAACCATGCACTGTGTGTAGAATCTCCTCACTTATAAGAAAATGCAGGCATGTTGCCCTAGTGCTGGCATGCAAATGAAGTCCCTTAACTCTCCATACAGCATCCTAAACTTCAGGACCAAGAGCAAATATGCACAAAACTGGTTTTCTGAAAATAATTATTTAAGAAACCATGAATGTTGGAAACTAAAAAGAGTAACCATTTAAAGCAAAACATAAAGGACAAGATGATCATCATTATGTATGGACTTGGCACCTTGGATGGCTTTTTCAGCTCAAAAAAATATTGCTAAGGCAATTAGGTAAAACATATGTTAATCAGGTACTTATTGATACACACAAGGAGAAATTGAGACAGAATAAGACGACTTTGGCCAGCCGCAGGACATCAAATCACCATCACCCGTTGGCAAGGTAATTACATAGCAAAAGTGGTGAACTGAGAAAAGACCAATTTATCTGTGAATTATACTAGGCTTAGAGGGAAGTGGGTGTGCCCTGAAGAAGATTAGATGAATTCCTAAAATGTTTTTAAAGCGGAATAATGTGAGTCACTCATAGGGAGTAAACAGACACTTTATATCTGATGTCTTTTGGTTCACCCCTTTATTTCCTCTCTTATCTTCCCTTAAAAGAATGTCCTGAAAACAGTATCTTAGCTCCTTCTAAATTGAAAATTGGATGTATATGAGCTGTTTCTACTGTAACTACTACAACACAGCAGTATTCCTCCAATTTCCTGTTGTAGCCCTCTACAGGGGTGAGGCACAGTAAAAATATCATCCATCTGACTCCTAGCTTTCTGCTGTAAATAAATGTATGTTCAAAGTGAGGATCTTTCTTCTATTTGGAAAGACGTCCTTATAAAAATGTCATGACAAATGGATTTCAAAAGTCAAGGCTCAGTCAATAGTTTTCATAAAAGGCAGTAAAAAAAATATCAAAAAAATTTAAAAAGTAAAGGCTCGGGGTTCGGAATGAATGTTGGACACCGATTTAGTTGAGTGGTGAGTCTGGGCTCTCCTGGATTAAGTAACCTGGGTTCAAATTCTCAATTAGCCAGTGATGAGTAACCTTGTACAAGTTACTCAAACTTCCATTGCTTCATTTTTAAAAAAAAAAACAAAAAACTATGCTCTTTCACACAAAGGAAAAAAAAGTGTGAAAGAACAAAGAGTGCAGCAGGTGTCAAAAAAACCAGGGTAAGGCTAGAATCCAATACAGATCAGAAGTGTCAAAAAACTAGCATCCTCAATGACCAGAAGTCAGACACGTCAACCGTGATGTGAGGTAAGGACGGGAACAGACCTATTCGGGGTAAAAAAGCAAACAACCAAAAGATTACTTAACAGCACTGCACTTAGCAGGAATGGGAAAGCATGTCGAGCACTGACGTTTTCTCCATGGTAGCCCTTAATGACTCTGATAAAGAAAATCTCTACCGTGTTTGTAGAAGTGTAGTCACCGACATAAAGTACCAACAACCACAGAAAAGGCCAACGAACCAACCTGAAGGGAAGCCTGGAAAGGACTATGAGTTTCACTCTGGGAAAGAGATGGTGATAAAATACATCAGTCAGACCTCCTCTCTCATGCAATCTATATAGCTTTTGCCAGTTCGGTACACATAAGTCAACACGTTAAGAAGACAAAACGTGACAGACAGGATAATAGATTCCCAAAGATAACACTGTCCTAATACTCAGAACCTAAGAATATGTTATGTCACATGCAAAAGGGAATTGAGGATACAAATGAAATTAAGGCTACTAATCAGATGAACTTAAAATAGAGAGATTATCCTGGATTATCCAGTGGGCTGTATGTACTCACAAGAGTCCTTAAATGTGGAAAAGGGAGGAAGAAGAGTCAGTCATGGGGTGATGTGATATGAGACGGACTCCTTAGCCACTGCTACCCTTAAAGGTAGAAAGAACACAAAGCAAGGAATGCAGGTAGTCCCCAGAAGCTGGAAAAAGCAAAAGAAAGGATTCTCCCCTGAAACATCCAGAAAGGAGGAAGCCAGCCTTGCAGACCCCTTAATTTTAGCCCAGTAAAACCTACTTTAGACTTCTGACCTCCAAATCTGTGAGATAATAAATTTGTGGAGACTTTTCAGCCACTAACTTTGTGGTAATTTATTACAGCATCAATAGGAAACTAATATGCAAGGAAATAATTTTTTTAAAACTTATGAAAATTTTACATTAAATAGTTTTAAAAAGTGAGGTATTTGATGTCAATTTATCTAGCAAATTCAGTTATTCAGACAAAGCCACACTCGGAGGTTTCTGGAATAACTCAAGTTTTACCACTAACTTTAGAGAAATATTTTTTTTCTTAAGCCCTAAGATCTTAACAGTTAAATGTAAAACCTAAATGGTACAATGTTAATACAACCACAATATAACCCACATGCAATTTCTAATACATTAAATCCATTAAATATTTATGTTGGGAAAAGGAATGGCCTATTGTCAAAAAGAGTTAGGGCTGAACATATTAAGTAAAAATTGTAAGATATTCATACACACACACAAATATCTTTCACATGCACACACATTAAAGTTTAAAAATTTAATATCCCTGATGTTTTTGTACCGATTAGCACAGACTAAATTTAGTTTTATATTTTAAAAATTACTTCAAATTATAAATGGAATGTTGTAAAAATGAAGAACACCTACATATGTCTTAAAATATCTTCTATTGAAAATAACAAATTTAATTTATATTTAATACTAGATAAATAACTAAATCAAATAAATGTATGTCCCTAAAGAGTAAGAGTATCAGGAAAGAAAATCTGCCTGAACCTCTTCAAAGTAGTAAATTCCAAAGATTTCCAAATAGTTTTTGTTTGATATCAATTTTTAAAGTAATGTAAGAAGGAAATAAAAAACTTCTCTAGGTAAAGTTTACCTTCTTTTTCTACATTGTTACTTCCAATCTGAAACTTTCCTCTTTGGATCAGGCTGTGTGCACATAGATGTGTGTGCGAAGGGGCCAGGGGCAAGGTTTAAACAGGTTGTGGTAGGTAAAAAAAACATTTTCTACTCCAGGAGAAATTAATAGCAGGGGCAGTATTGGTAATGCAATATCATTTAGGTCAGAATATTTTAAAAATGCATCACTACATTCAGTTCTATGAGGATATATAATCCTCCCAAAGTAAGCATAATAAATGTTAAAGGTCAAAAGAAATTTTATGTCCATCATTTGTATTATCTGTACAAAAGTAGAAAGAAAATATTTATAAATCCTACTCAATTGAGCTTACAGCTTCACAGCTTTTTGCATTATATAATCAATAGTTCATTTAAGACACAGACTACATTAAGACTTACAGCCCAATGTTACAGAACTACCAAACACTGAGGAAAGAAATTGCAGATGATACAAACAAGTGGAAAAACATATCATGCTCATGGATTGGTAGAATCAACATTGTTAAAATGTCCGTATTACTCAAAGTGATTTACAGATTCAATGCTATCCCTATCAGAATACCAACCTCATATTCACAGGTCTAGAAAAAATAATTCTACACCTCATTTGGAACCAGAAAAGAGCCCAAATAGTCAAAGCAATCTTAACCAAAAAGAACAAATCTGAAAACATCACATTACCAGACTTCAAACTATACTACAAGGCTATAGTAACCAAAACAGCATGGAATTGGCACAAAAATAGAGACATAGATCAATAGAACAGAACAGAAAATCCAGATGTAAAACCATCCACACATAGCCAACTGATCTTCCACAAAGCAGACAATACAATACACTGGGGAAAAGAAGCCCTGTTCAATAAATAGTGCAGTGAATGTTGGATAGTCATACGCAGAAGAATGAAACAGGATCCTATCTTTCATCACTCACAAAAATTAATTCAAGATAGATAAAGGACTTAAATGTAAGCGTGAAATCCTAAGAATTCTAGAAGAAAATGTTAGAAAAACTCTTCTAGATACCGGTCTAGGCAAAGACTTTATGAAGACCCCAATGGTAATCACAGCAACAAAAAAATAAATGGAACATGATTAAATTTAAAACGCTTCTAATTAACAGAGCAAACAGACAACCTACAGAATGAGAGAAAATATTCGCAAGCTGTACATCCAATAAAGGACTAATAACCAGAATCTAGAAAGAACTCAAGCAAATCAGCAAGAAAATCAAACAACCCCATTAAAAAGTGGGCGAAAGACATGAACAGAAGTTTCTCAAAAGAAGATAGACAAATGGCCAATCAACATATGAAAAAGTGCTCAATGTTCACTAATCACCAGGGAAATGCAAATCAAAACCACAATGAGATAACACCTTACCCCAGTCAGAATGGCTTTTATTAAAAAAGTCCAAAAACAACAGATGCTGGCGTGGATGTAGAGAAAAAGGAACGCTTCTACACTGTTGGTGGGATTGCAAACTAGTACAACCTCTATGGATAACAGTATGGAGATTCCTCAAAAAACTAAAAGTAGACCTACCATTTGATGCAGCAATCCTACTACTGAATATTTAACCAAAGGAAAAGAAGTCATTTTATCAAAAAGACACCTGCACTTGAATGTTCATCACAGCACAATTCATAATTACAAAGATGTGGAAACAACCCAAGTGCCCATCAATACATGAGTGGATTAACAAAATGTGGCATATATATACCATGGAATACTACTCAGCCATGAAGAGGGATGACTTAATGCCTTCTGCAAGAATTTAGATGGAACTAGAGACCATTATCCTAAATGAATTACTTGAAGAATGGAAAAACAAACACCACATGTGCTCACTATTATATTCGAACTAACTGATGAGCACACATGTACATAAAGGGAAGTAAATCTCAATGGAAATCACGTAGGGGGGATGGGGAGGAGGGGATGGGTGAACACCTAATGGTTGCAATGAACACTATATTAGTGATGGGCCATGTAACCCAAAACATTTGTACACCCATAATAATTTGAAATTAAAAAAATAAGAGTTGTTACAAAAATACCAAGAACTAAGACATATGTCAAAAAATACTATTTTCTAAAAAATATATATTCTTTTGAAATCTGCTCAGTCATAATTTAATAGGAAAAAAACAGTATTTTTAAAAAGTCAGTCCTTTCATGAGAAAATAGATGAAAAATATATCTGATCACCATGACTTTAAAAAATAGGCTTATGCAATTGTGAAAAACAAAGAATAAGAAGAACAACTAGATTTAGACAGTTTGTTTCATTCAGCACCCAGAATTTTCAACAATCATCTACTAGAAACGACAATAAAAATGAAAGATGATCATGTTCCCTGTCTAGGAAATGTTATTCAAAATTGGAACATAGTATTCTTCAAAAAAAAAAAAAAATATTCTGAACAAAAATATCTTCTTAGGAAAGTGCTACTACTCACAAAATGCCAAAAGTACAATTATCTGATGATGCGATCTGAGCAACATTCTTTCCTATAATTTTTCCCTTTTTAGTATGTGTGCTAGGCACTGGGTAAGAAAAACGATCCTTCCCCTGCACCCCCAGAAAAATATACACAGACATAAAACCAATGTGTGTTGAGCGGGATACCACAAATAGGCAAAGCAAATATTATTTGGGCATCTAAAACGATAATCACATGTATACATGGCTAACGAAAGATAATGACACTTTAAAATTTTTTAAATTTAAAGGAGCAAGCTCCATCACTTGTGACATAAAGAACTGTTTTAAAAGTTAACTTTTATTGTTAGGTCAGAGGCATAAATTATCCTAAGGAAATTCATAGACACTGGAATTACATTTTTTAAAATATTTATATGCTCAGTTTAGGCAAACTATTTATCGAATGCTCGGGTTTAACTTTTTAAACTAACTATAAATAGGGATTCTTAATTTATGGGTAAGTAAACTGAAGTTCTAAGGATTGAAGTAACCTGCTCGTGGCAAGTAAGTGATGAGGTCAAGATTGGAACTCTGATGTTCCTCATTAGCCTCACTAAACCAGAAATACAAGTCTACTATTGTCACAGTAGTGAGCTGCATTTTCTTATGCTGGATTTAACCGTGGTAAGGTAACGCCAGTCTCTGTACTGAAAGACTGATCAATGAATCTTATGCATATACTTACCAAAGCAGAGGCTAAGCAAACAGTAGCAAAAACTGACCCGATATGAACTTATCCTTAATTAAATGAAGGACTAGACAGCATACAGACAATGCCTCATAACAGACCATCTACAAATAAGAGTGGAATAAATGAGCATGGTGTCACCATGTCATGTGATGGAAAGGCACAGCTCCTGGTCACACGTCTGGCCAGTGCCAGATTCCCCACTTACTCAACGTACCCCTGTAAAATGGGGAGGATAAGAGTATGTATTAATAGGTATATGGGTTGAATGGTGACCCTCAAAGATATGTTCACATCCTAATACCCAGAACCTATTTGGAAAAAGTGTCTTTGCAGATATAATTAAGTTACAGATCTTGAGAAGAAATCATCCTGGATTATCCAGGTAGGCCCTAACTGACACTTGCAATGACAAGTGTCTTTCTCAGATAAAAAAGAGAAGACACAGACATACAAAGAGGAAGAGGCAAAGTGACCATGGAGGCAGAGACTGGAGTGATGCCACCACAAGGAATGTCAGCGTAACCACACGTTGGGGAGGGTGTGGATAAAGGCCACCCTGGCACACTATCAGTGGCAATGTGAATTATTAACAGTACAGCCCTTGGAGAAAACTGTGTGGAGGTTCCTCAAAAAAATTACAAATAAGACCACCACAGGATCCAGCAACCCCACCAATGGATACATGGCCAAAGAAAATGAGAACAGCACGTTGAAGAGATACCTGCACTCCCGTGTTCGCTGCAGCACTGTTTTTATTTTTTTTATCAAACCCAAATGGTCGAGATACCAAAAAATCTAAATGTCCATCAATGAATGGATTGAGAAAATATGATATAGAGACACACACACACACACACACACACACACACACACACACACATACAATGGAATACTATTCAGCCTTTAAAAAGAAGGAGATCCTGTCATTTGTGACAACATGGATGAATCTAGGGGACATAATGTTAAGCGAAATAGGCCAGGAACAGAAAGACCAATATCACAAAATCTCACTTATGCATGAAATCTAAAAAAGTTGAACTCATAGAAGCAGAAAGTAGCCATTCCACAATGTATACATATTTCAAAACATCATGTTGTACATGATAGATACATACAATTTTTGTCAGTTTAAAAAAATTAAAGGCCAGGCGCAATGGCTCACACCTGTAATCCTAGCACTCTGGGAGGCCGAGGTAGGAGGATGGCTTGAGGTTAGGAGTTTGAGACCAGCCTGAGCAAGAGCAAGACCCCCGTCTTTACTAAAAATAGAAAAATTAGCTGGGTGCGGTGGTAGGTGACTGTAGTCCCAGCTACTCAGGAGGCTGAGGCAGGAGGATGGCCTGAACCCAGGAGTCTGAGGTTGCTGTGAGCTAGGCTGACGCCACAGCACTCTAGCCCGGGCAACAGAGTGAGACTCTGTCTCAAAAAAAAAAAAAGAGTAGGCTTCTTCTCTGAGAAAACACCAAATGGCAGGCGACGTCAGTGCAGCGGGAAGGCCAGGAGGCTCCAGAGCCCTGGAATGGGAGGCTGTGGCTGCTTCTACGGAGGCTACGGCAGTGGCATTCGGGACTGGGGTTGTGGCCGTGGTTGGGGCCAAGGCCAAGGCCGCAGAGCTTACAGAGGCAAGGCCAAGGACAAGGAGTGGGTGCCCATCACCAAGCTGAGCCACCTGGTCAAGGACATGAAGATCAAACCCCTAGAGGAGATCTATCTCTTCTCCCTGCCCATCAAAGTATCTGAGATCATTGACTTTTTCCTGTGGGCATCTCTCAAGGATGAGGTTTTGAAGATTATGCTGGTGGCAAAGCAGACCCGCGCCAGCCAGCAGACGAGGTTCAAGGTGAGGTTCAAGGTGTTTGTTGCCATCGGGGACTACAATGGCTATGCTGGTCTGAGTATTAAGTGCTCCAGGGAGGTAGCTACTGCCATCTAAGGGACCATCATCCTGATCAAGCTCTCCATCGTCCCTGTGTGGAGAGGCTACTGGAGGAACAAGATTGGCAAGCTCCACATCGTTTCTTGCAAGGTGACAAGCCGCTGCGACTCTGTGCTGGTACATCTCAGCCCTGCCCCTAGAGGAACTGGCATCGTCTCAGCCCCTGTGCCCAAGAAGCTGCTGTTGATGGCTGGTATCAATGACTGCTACACCTCAGCCAGGGGCTACACTGTACCCTGGGCGACCTCGCCAAGGCCACTCTTGATACTGTCTCCAAGACCTATAGTTGTCTGACTCCAGACCTCTGGAAAGAGACAACATTTACCAAGTCTCCCCACTAGGAATTCACTGACCATCTGGTCAAGACCCATGCCAGAATCTCTGTGCAGAGGACCCAGGCTCCAGCCGTGGCTACAACATAGCATTTTTATGCAAGAAAAATAAAATAAATTAAGCCTAAAAAAAAAAAGTAGATAAAAAAAGAAACAGGAAGTGGGAGAGAGTAGCAGGCCGCTCCTCTGCCCAGGGCACCTGCCACACCTGAGGGCAGAAGGTAAAGAAGTGGAACTTGGAAACAGTGACTCTGTTAAGGCACAGGGTAAATGTGGTAAATGTGGTACATGGGTAAATGTGACCCAGTGAAGATCAAGTGAGGACCACTCAGACGCTGTATTCTCCATCAGCCCCATCTGAGGTGGCAGGGAAGATGTGTTTGGAAGTTCTGTTCTCACTATGAGCAGAAGCAGTAGAAAGGAAAAAGAATAACCTCACTCCTCAGCAGGTAATAGACAAAACAAGGGGCTGCGAATATCATTAAGATCTAAACACTGGACGTTAAGTTATGGCTCCCCAGAAAGGCTACGGGAAGTGGGGCTGCCCCACAAAGCTGTTCTTGCCCATCTGCAGTGTTGTAATTTTGTGTTTTCCACTCTGGGAAAACACAAAAACTATACTTTAGTGTAGTTTTATTTTGCATCACAAACTTGTGTGCATTAGCTTCCCTTAGCTCTACACATTGATCTCCTAACTGCTGATAAGAGCATTTTTAGGAAATTTTCACATTAGATGCAGTACTCAGTTCAATATTTTAGCCCTTATCATATGACATGTTTGCAGGAAATGTCAGGACATACTACTGGAAACAAGATAGGAATGGTCTTCGCCCTTAGGGAATGTACAGTCCAGTGGCAGATGTGAATGAGGTTTTACATGAATGAGATTTTTTTTCCCTCCTAAGACCAAGATGTTGTGAAACTGGGAAGGGGTGTAGGTTAAGGAATACTAGGTATTCCACACCCTTAAAGAGAGAATGTATAGTGGCACTAAGAGGGACCCAGTTCTGACTTTAGGGAAACCAGGAAACTGAAAACCTTACTAGCCCAGATGAATTCATCTCAAATAGTTATAGAAATATATAGAGAAAATGAAATATACAAGCAAATGCCACGTGGCTCTCCCAGAAGTTTGTATCACCCTGATCACCTCTGACTTGTGTTACAGGTTTTGACTAATCTTACCTATCACACTGTATGAAATATTTCTGAAAGGCAGGGACTCTGTCTTTTCCTTTTTCTTTTTGTAGCTGCACAGCAATTAATGTAGACGCATACTCACTAAAACCTGACAAATATTTGTTAAATGAATGAGTAAATCAGTGTTACTAATGGGAGGCAAGAAGAGAGCAATACTAAACAAAAGGACTAGAACAGAGTTTTAAATGGGGGAGAAACAATAGAAAGAAGGCAGTAAGGCAGGGATCATCAGCACAGCAGCTCAACAGAAAGCTACTCAACCAGTTTGGGGACTTCCAGCCCTTGCCATCTGAACTCTCACTCCTCCACCCCAACTCTCGCCCAGACCAGGCCTTCAGCAGTTCCCACCTACACTTGGGAAACAGTTTCCTAACCTGCCTCTTCTTTCTGCACCCTATATGTATTACACAGCTAGAATACCTGGGTTGTTTTTTTTTTTTCATCCTGGCTGTGGTATATTAGACAAATTATTTAAGCACTATTCCACTCCATTTCCATATCTTTAATAAGAGAATAATAACAGCATCTATAACTCACAGAGTTCCTGAAAGGATTAAATGAGTAATATGTAAAGCATTTATAAGAATCTCTGTCACACAGTACCTACTCGATAAATATTTATTATTATTAAATCTTTTATTATTACATTGCAAAAAACTCTTCCATAGTCTCCTTTTTTTTGAGACAGGATCTCGCTCTGTCACTCAGGATAGAGTGCAGTGATGTCATCACGGCTCACTGCAACCTTGAACTCCTGGGCTCAAGTGATCCTCCTGCCTTAGCCTCCCTAGAAGCTGGCACTACAGGTATGCACCACCATGCTTGACTAATCTTATTATTTTTACTTTTTATAGAGGCGGGGTCTCGCTATGTTACCCAGGCTGGTCTTGAACTCCTGGCCTCAAGTGATCTCCCACCTCAGCCTCCCAAAAGGCTGGGATTACAGGCGTGAGCCACTGTGCCCAGTCTCCTATTAACTTAGAAACCAAATTCAAACTTTTAGTTTTGGCAGCCAAGATCTTTTATAATCTGAAGCCTCCCAACTCTCTAACCATCCCCCACTCTTCCTGCCCCTAAAAAACTACATTTCAGCTTTACTAAACTACTGACAAGCTCTCAGAACTGCATGTGGCTTTGCATAAATTGTCCTTTCTGTCTACAATGGCTTTTTCCTCCCATTATTGACCAGCTAGCAAGCCCTATTCTATATTCAAGTTTCAACTTATGCATTACCTCCTGGGTCATTTTTAACTCCTTCATACTCCTTCCTCTATGTTCCAGTTGCTACCTGTATATACCTACATTCCGAGAATCTCTACCTGTATCATAAAAAGGGTCAGTTTACATGTCTGTTTCTTCCCATTAGGGGCTTCTTGAACTAAGAGATGCATTTATCTATCCATCTGTTCCCTGATCCTAGCATAGCGACTGACACACTGCTGTGGTTAAATAGCTACCTGCAGAAGAGGAGGGAAAGGAATGAGGAAAGAGGTTGCTTTCTCCTTCATATATTATGGCCTCTGTGGCCCCGGTCCTCCCTTGCATCTTCCATTCCCCACATAGTCCTCTTTAGCCAACAAGTTCAGCCTAAAGCACACACACAGTTTTCTACACTACAAAGGAATTCGGAGGTATGAAAGATGAGGTCTGTCCGGAAAGTATCCAGCCAGGTATTATATGTAGACACACATACATAAGTATAAGTTACAGGGAATTCCATTCATCTTGTCACTTACTCACATTACTAAGTTT
>CAUYPO010095504.1:0-22323 GCA_963574435.1 Cheirogaleus major
GCCTTGGCCTCCAAGAATGCTAGGATTACAGTCGTGAGCCACCGCACCTGGCCCCAACTGGCTTTTTTAACATAAGAGAAATGGAGCAAACACACATGACTCCAGGGTGAGTCCGAGAGCCAGCAACCCCCTCTGCCGGCCCCTTCTACAGTGTGATGCACCCTGGGCTTGCCTGGGTACCCTCAGATGACAGGGTTAACCTCAGTCCTCAAGACTTTCACCATTGACATTGGTGTAAAGAAGTAATTATAAGTCAGCATTATTAGGGCAGGAATAAAGGTTTACACCAATGGTGTGGAGGCACTGAGAACTAGAGCAACCTATTGTCCTGGGGGAAGGTGACTTTTTAAAGATGAGCTGGGAGGTGAAGGAGAGGGCAGACGTGCCTTGCAAAGAGAGCAGCCGAAACAAAGGCTCCAAATGTGAAGGTCTGTGTCGTGTAGGGAAGAAGCTGGAGTGAGTGGGGAGGGGAGGAGGTGGACGCTGAGGCTGGAGAACCAGCTGGGGGCCCCGATTGCAAAGGGCCTCGTGGTTCACCCTTGGGAGACTGCGCTGTAGCGACAACTCAAGGCCTGGCCCTGCCACTTATTAACAGTGTGTCTGACAATGAGCAACGTAACATGAGCTCTGAGCCTCAGTGGGTGGTGACACTGTTGAAGGGAAAGCAGAAGGGGCAAGTGTGTTGACTTGGCGCAGTCTGCAGGCCTTCCACGCGGAGGTGGGCAGAGGTGGCTACGACTTGAGAGTCACTGATAATTGACCAGTGACAAGGCCTGGTTGTGGTGGGGCATGCAGGGACAGAAGCTGGTTTGGCCTGGGATTGGTGATGCAGGTTTGGAAGAGGTTGAGGAAAGGGCCCCAGAGAGCAGGGTGGCGTGGCCTGGAACCACCATGAACTGTGTTTCTGGGGGTGCAGTTTCTCCATTGCTGCCAATTGACCTAGAACTCGACCTGCAGGGGATTGCTCAGCCTTGACTGAACGTGTCAGGAAGAGCCAGCACTCTGTGGAACAGGGCAGCAAAGCAGAATTTGCATGTGGAAATGCAAATTTGGTGTAGAGTTTTCTGAGTTTTGACAAATGGACAGAGGTGCACGATTACTACCGTAACTAAGATATCGGAAAGTTCAATCTCCCAAAAAACAGAAATATTCCTTCATGCCGCCACTGTGTAGTCAGCCCTTCCCCTCACTCCCTACCATGGTGACCACAGACCTAGGGTTTTGCCTTTTCCAGAATGTTATAGATATGGAATCACACAGTATGTAGCCTCGTGAGTCTGTCTGCTTTCACTTAGCAAGATGTGTTTGAGGTTCACACAAGCAGCATGAATCAGTGGTGCCTTGTTATCGCTGAGTAGTATCCAACGTTTGGTGCCCTGTAATCTGTCCATGAACGGTTTGAAGAACATTTGGGTTGTTCCAGTTTGGGGCAATTATGAATAAAACTGCTGTACATATTTGTGTATAGGCTTTTGTGTAGACATAAGTTTTCGTTTCTGCTGTGTCAATGCTAGGAGTAGGATTGCTGGGTCATATGCTAAGTGTATGTTTCACTACAAGAAACTGCCAATCTGTTTTCCAAAGTGGCTGTAACATTTTTGCATTCCCACTAGGAATATGTGAAATTCTGGTTTCCCCGCATCTCTGCCAGCGCTTGACATTGTCTGTTTTGTTGTTGTTTGTTTGTTTGTTTTTGCTTTATTTTGTTTTAGCCATTCTAATAGGTAGGTATTGGCATCTCAATGTGGCTTTAATTTGCATTTTCCTAATAACCAGTGGTACTGAGCCTCTTTCATGTGCTTATTTGCCATCCGTGTGTCTTCTTTCGTGTAGTATCTGTTCAAATCTTTTGCCATTCTTGAAATTGGGTTTTCTTATTTTGAGAGCTTTAAAAAATATGTTCTGAATACAAGTCATTTTTGCAAATACTTTTTCCAGTCTGTGGAGAATTTAATTCTCCTAGCAGTGTCTTTTGCAGAACCAAAGTTTTAAATTTTGATGGTATCCAGTTTAGCAATTTCTTTTAAATGGAGTAGGCTTTTGGTGTTGGAGTTAAGAAATTTCTGCCTAGTCCAATATCATAAAGATTTTCTCCTAGAAATTTTATATTTTTACACTTTAGAACAGACATCGGCAAATATTTTTCTGTCAAGAGCCAGATGGTAAATATTTTTGGCTTTGTGGGCCACGCGGTTGCTACTACTCAACTCAGTTATTGTAGCACAAAACCAGCCATAGATAATATGTAAACAAATAAAAGTGGCTGGGTTCCAATAAAACTTTATTTGTAAAAATGTGATGGGCCAAAGTTGTTCCACCAGCAGTGTGTGGACCTCTGTTTTAGAAGGTCTACCTTTTTACCCAACTCTGAATAATAAGAATGAGGTGACCATTGTCTAGTTCCCCATCCATGGAGTAGGATGAGGGGGAAAGCAGAGAATATGCCCAATTCTTAGAGAAAGTGAGGAAAGGGAGAGAAAGAGGAAGACACAAGAGACACGTTTGAATCACATTTTGAGCAAACCTTGGGTACATTTCAATTTTTCAGAGTTAACCCTTGTGCTTTGGATCAGGCTTATTTATTTGTTTCTGAGCTAATGATCTCCGTCTTTTAAAATCTTTAGGTCATGGACAGTTGAACAAACTTGTGGAGTTTTTCATGATTGAGCTGGTGGTCCCCCCATGCTTTCTACTGGAAATTGATGTTAGCCATTTCCCATTAATGTGTATTTAGATTGTGTCCAGTTTTGTACTTTTACAAGCCACAGGGTAGTGTGTTCCTCACACATATTCATCTGCACTCTTGTGATTATTTCTATAAAACAGATTGCTACAGTTCTGAGTCAAAGGGTGGTGTTCACATTAAAACATTTGGTAGGTGCTGCCAAGTTCTCCAAAAAAGTTGTACTATCTCATACTCAGATCCATGCTAGGTGAGGCTGTTTCCCCTTTATCTCACTTAAACTGGATTTTATTCCATCTGACCGGCAGAAAGTAGCATCTCATTTTATTTTGCATTTTCCTGATTGTTCGTGAAGTTGAGTGTCTTTTCGTAGGCTTATTAGCTATTTGAGTTGTAGACATCTATGAATTGCTGCTCATTTCCCTTACTAATTTGTTGATGCTTTGAATCAAGTTTTCTCAACCTCAGCAGTATGGACGTTTGGGCTGGATAATTAGTGGTTGTGGAGACTGTCCTGTGCCTTACAGCTGGGGTCCCCAACCCCACAGCAGGAGGTGAGGAGCAAAGCTTCATCTGTATTTATAGCCACTCCTCAGCTGCCTATCGCAGGCATCACCACCTGAGCTCCGCCTCCTGTCAGGTCAGCAGTGGCATTAGATTCTTAAAAGAGCGTGAGCCCTGCTGTAAACTACGCATTCGAAGGAGCTAAGTCGCATGCTCCTTATGAGAATTTGTACCTTCCTAACCCCATCCATGGAAAAATTGTCTTCCATGAGACCAGTCCCTGGTGCCAAAAATGTTGGGGACCACTGCCTTACAGAATGTTTAACAGCTCTGGCCTCTGCCCACTGGATGCCAGTAACGAACCCCCCCCCCAAGTCGTGATAACCAAAAATGTCTCTAGACATTGCCCAGTGTCCCCTGGGGGGCAGAATGGCCCGGAGTGAGAACCACTGATGTCATATGTAGCAAATCTTTTCTCCCAGGCTGCTACCGATTGTCTTTGTTTATGATGCCTGTTGCCATACAGAAGTTTTTATTTTATGAACTCTGACTTTCCAATCTTTTCTTCTATGGCTTTTGATGGTAACTTACTTTATAAAGAGCAGGGAGCATAGAACATCTTCAAATAAGTAAAAGAAATTCTGAGAAATTGTACTAATTTTGCACGTTGTCTGAGATTAGTAGGAGGATAGGGAACACCTAATGTCTCCACCAGGAAAAGAGAAACCAGACCTGCCTCTCTCAGTGTTGATTCAGGGAGTAGGTAGGAAATCTCCACACAAGAGATGTGTTCAGATTTTTATATAACCGCTGGCAATGTTATTTTTAAAGACCGAACGCTCATGACCATGGGCACTGGGTTTTCAAACATAACACAGAGCCTAGCAGCAGGGATCCGCAGAGAGGGGTGGGCCACCTGCTAAGACCTCCAGGTGGGTGGGCATTCATGGGGGTGACTGTGTGTTTAGAGGCAGGGACAAAGGACCTCTTAAGTGAGGTGGCAGCACTTGGTACTTGTGAGCAAGTCCGGTATGAGGTGTGCTTCAGAGGAATGATCTTGGTGCTCTCAGCCACATTGATCCAGACTCTTCTCTAAAGCCATTGCTGCCTCTGATGTTTGTCACTAAGGGTAAAGACTTTGGCAGCTGCAAGAGGCATTTCAAAGGCTGCAAACTGTGAAGACTAAGTTCCTCTAACTGTAGAGAAATCTTAACCTCTTTCCAGCTCAGTCACTGTGTCTCTGGGAATAAATGGGTGCAGAGGGCCATTGCCTGCCTTCTCGACCACAGACCGAGTGTCTGGGGTTTGGGTGCTTAGGCGCACGTCACAGGCTCTGGACCTAGGAGATGGCAATCACTAGTCTTTGGAAAGCTCTTTTTTTTTTTTTTTTTGAGACAGAGTCTCACTCTGTTGCCCTGGCAAGAGTGTCAAGTAGGTCAGCCTAGCCCACAGCAACCTCAAACTCCTGGGCTCAAGCGATCCTCCTGCTTCAGCCTCCTGAGTAGCTGGGGCTACAGACATGCGCCACCATGCCCAGTTAATTTTTTCTATTTTTGGTAGAGACGGGGTCTCGTTCTTGCTCAGGTTGGTCTCGAACTCCTAAGCTCAAACGATCCTCCCACCTCGGCCTCCCAGAATGCTTGGAGTACAGACATGAGCCACTGCACCAGGCCTTTGGAAAGCTCTTGAGAGACAACTCAAGCACTGTTTTACAGTATCTTAAATTGTGGTGCTAGAATTGTTTGTAGATTTCTTCGAAGCCCTCCTAGTGAATTTGATTGAACTTGGAATTGTTCTGTTTTGTGTCCGTAGTCTTTATTTTTTAGAGCAGATTTAGATTTACAGAAAAATTGCAAAGAAACTACAATAAGTTCCTGTATACCCTGCCCCAACACATACATTCTCCCATTATTAGCATCTTGCATTAGTGTGATACATTTGTTTTAATTGACGAATCACTATTGATATACTGTTACTAGCTGAAGTCCATAATTCACATGAGGGTTCTCTCTGTGTCATTCATTCTCTGGGATTTGACAAACATATTATTGCCCTGCATCTGCCACGACAGTATCATACAGAATAGTTTTGCTGCCCTGAAAATTCCCTGTGCTCCACTATCCTCACGCCCCTCCCCATAGTCCCATAGCTGGAACTATGGGCACACGCCACCACACTGGCCTAATTTTTTATTAATATTTTTATTTTTTTCAGAGTTGGGGTTTCACTATGTTGTCTAGGCTGATCTCGAACTCCTGACCTCAAGCAATCCTCCTACCTTGGCTCCCAAAGCGTTGGGATTTTAGGCATGGGCCACTGTACCCAGCTGTAGCTCATTTCTTTTTATCACTGAAAAATGTTCCACCATAGGGATGTACCATACGAATGGAATTTGTTTATCCATTCACCCACTGGAGGACCTTCTGGTTGCTTCCAGGTCTTGGAATAAAGCCTCTATAAATGTCCATGTGCAGGTTTTTGTTTGGCCATAAGTTGTACATGTAGAGTGTAGAAAGGAAAAATTTCTAAGTGCAAATGCAGTCATTAGTTTTGCCTTCATATACTGCTATATGAACATTTGGCATTTAGTTGATGTTTTTTTCTTTGCAGATTTTTGGAAAATACCATGTCTAATGGTTATGAAGACCACATGGCCGAAGATTGCAGGGGTGACATCGGGAGAACAAATTTAATTGTCAACTACCTCCCTCAGAACATGACCCAGGATGAGTTACGAAGTCTGTTCAGCAGCATTGGTGAAGTTGAATCTGCAAAACTCATCCGGGATAAAGTAGCAGGTAAAGAAACAGAGCTGTCTCAGTAAAGTAGGTACTGGTGGCCGTCCTGTCAGGTACTGGCTCCTGTGCTTGTGGCTCTGTGGTGTCTCAGCGGAGGGTAGCTGCAGCCTTGAAACGGTGGCTGTGAAGTTTCATCTTTAGCTCAAGCTCTGTTTTTCCACTGCCCTCACATAAGATTGGACATAGGTTCCCAAAAGAGGAAAGATTCATTCTAAGACAGAGTGTACGGAGTAAGACAGTGGGAGGACAGGAAAAATGAGGTGTCACCAGAGACAGGGGACACTCTGAGAGCTGAAAGGGGCCAAAGAGCGACAGCCTGACCTGGCTTGGTCTGAACATGTTGGTCAGGTCACACGTGTGGAGGGGACCTTGGTGAGCACCCTGTGGAGCAGGCCTGTCCCTGTCCCTGTTTGCCCAGGGCCCAACACACAGTCAGGCCCAGGTCAGCACAACACTGAGTACTCCGTGGGCAGTTCTTGTGTTTGGGCCACTCTGAGTGTTCACTGTCACGCCATCAACTTGAACTCCTGCCACTGAGTTTGAATTCTCTGGGTGGGAGCTGGGCCACTGAAAGCCCCTCTTTTCTGCTCCCTCACAGTGTGACTTCTAGGCCTCCATGTCCCTGTCCATAATGTGGGGATGGTGGCTCCACCTCCTGATGACACATACCTTATAGGTATTTGCAGAAGGCCTGGTGCCTGTTAAGGCCCTCCTACAGGGTGGCCTCTGTTTTGAGGGCATGGCTTCAAGGACTTTGGAGAAAAATAGGGAGAGGCTAGGTGCAATGGTTCACAGCCATAGTCCCAGCCCTTCAGAAGGCTGAGGCGGGAGGATCACTTGAGGCCAGGAGTTCGAGAACAACCTGGGAAACATAGTGAGACCCCATCTCTACCAAAAATAAAAAGAACTAGCCGGGTGTGGTGGCATGTGCTTGTAATCCCAGCTACTTGGGAGGCTGAGGCAGGAGGATCACTTGAATCTAGGAGTTAGAGGCTGTGGTATGCTGTGCTCACACCAGTGCGCTCCAGCCTGGGCAACAGAGTAAGACCCTGTCTACAAAAAGGGAAAATAAAAGAAAAGTATGGAGAGAGCAGGTAGGGAGCTCTCCTCCTATGCCTTCTCCCCCTCTTCCTCCTCCTCCTATTCCTCCTTCTCTGGCAAGCCAAGGAACAGGCAGTCTCCTCAGCGGGGGCTTTTGCTGTCACCCTGGGTGTTGGGACTATGATTCCCTATACTGAAAACTAATTTAAAGGTTAAAAACTTTTTATTATGGAAAATTTCAAGTATACATGAACATAGAGTGACATATTGAACCTGATGTACCCATCGTCCTACCGCATCAACCGTCAACATTTTCCTAGTAACATTAAGACACCTGACCCTGGGATGACCCCAGAGTCCGTCTGACGGCTCATCAGATGGGGGCACTGAACCCGAAAGCCTTCTCCTCTTCCAGCTGAGAGTCTGTGATTTCATAAATGCCTTCTAAACAGGGACTATAGATAATAGACAAACTTAAACAGTATTAGAATATTCTAGAAGCCACCATCTCTTTCCTCTTCTAGGAAACTGTCCTGAATAAGAGAGTCCTGTTCAGAGAAGTTCTGAAGTTCTCCTGTGCTGCTAGCACGGCTTGCCTTGCTCCTCTTAGGTTCTGAGGGAAGGGGGTTTGCAGCCCCCCGGATGTTCCTGAGCACTGCCGTCTTACTGAGCACACGTTCTCACGCTTCAGCTCAGCCCCTCGCTCGTGTTCTGTAAATTGAGTGAACGCAGCTATAGGAGAAATAGCCCACATCCCACTGTGCCCGTCCCACCACCAGTGTGTGGATCCTTCTTCGCTGGTCCTGGGGCCAGGGCCTTACGTCTCGCTGACCCGTTGTCCTGTAGTCACATGGCTCTGTCGAAACCCTGGCCAGCTGCTCTCTCCCGGCTGGAGCCCCAGCTGCCCCCCCAGCAAGAGAGCCTCTCACAAGGCACCCCAGTGAACCTGATCCCCAGCCTCTCTCAGCTCACGACATGGGGTCCCTGTCCCCCACGATAACATTTTAGTGTGTTTTCCCTCCTCAGGCTGAGAACCGCCTCCTTCACAGTGGGACTAACAGCATCTCTGCGTCTGCCCCACATCCGCCTCCCTCTCCCAGCTTCCCAGGAACCTTAAGCTTCCCAGGTACTTTTCCTGGTCTCTCCAGGGTCACCTAGATGTGCTCTAGTCCCTGCTGTCTTGACAGGAATCCTTCCTAGACTCCCCGACTCCCTCCAGCTGAGTTTCTCCAGCACTGCGGACATTCGGGACTCGGTGCCGCCCTGGGTGCTGTGGGGTGTTGAGCGGCATCCCAGCCGCCGCCCATCCCAACCGTGAAACCTTCCAATTTGTGAAACCCAAAAAGTGTCCTGTGGGAGGCAGAATTGCCCCCAGTGAAAGCCATGGCTCTTCGTGTTGTCTTCCCATCTGCAGACTGTCGTATTCCCTGTCTCTGCCTCCTAGAAGCATCCACTTCCACTGCCTTTCAGGAACCACTGCCCCGGCTCTCTTTCTACCCAAGGCCACACTCTGCTGCTCTCGTAGCGCCTTCTCTTCCCAGCCTTAAGCTCAGGGTTACTCCATGGCCCTCTTCTTCAGACCCTGCGCTCTGTTCACTGAGGTTCACAGGTGCCCCCTGCCTGCCACCTCTCTTGTGCCAGAAAGCTCTCCTGAGCTCCAGGTCCCTTAGCACCTCAAATTTGGTGTATTCTAAACTAATCTCGACTCTCCTGCCCGCCGGCCACCTGTTTCTAGTATCCCCATCTTAGTGTCTGGCACCACTGTACACTCAGTGGCTCTGCCAAGAGTAGCCTCTGGCATGTGTCCCTGGCCCTTGTCCTCCTGAGTGTCTCTTCACTCCAGCCCTTTCCTCCATCTCCCCAGATGCCATCCTAGGCCAGGACGCCACCTTTGGCTGCACCATCGCTCTGGCCTCTTACCTGGTCCCCCGTGCCCCCTCCAGACTATTCTCCTCGCTGCAGCAAAGGGGCCTCATTAACAGCCCCCCTGTGACCTTGTCACTCCCCTCCTCCAAAACCCTCGAGTCCCAGCCGCTTGGGTTCCCTGGCCTGAGCGCCAGATGCTCCTCGCTTGTGGGTTCCCATGGCAACGGACAGCCCCGCACTGTGGGGTTTCCCTGAGGCTGGAACTTCCTGGTCCAGAACGTTGATATAGTTCCCAGCGGCAGGAGCCTTGTTAGCTCTGTGGCCCTAGACGCAGCCAGTCAGTGTTTGCTGAGTGATGGGTGCCTGGGATGGGGGAGGGTGCAGACCTGCACGGACATTCATTCATCCAGCACATATTTACTAACCGCTGACCATGGGCTGCAGACTGGTAGCAGGAAGAAGGAGGGATGTGGTGGTGGCTGGGAGGAAGGGACTATCCTGTGTTCTGGGCTCAGGGTTCAGAATATTTCTGGCTGGTCCAGGCCTGGCCTCTGTTGGGGACCTGGCGTTGGTTCGTGCCTGTTCTGCCCATAAGCACTAGCTAGAGAGTGCTGCTGCAGCGTCCACCTATGCTGCTCGGTGCCTTCCTGGGCAGCCCTGCCCTGCTCTTAGCCCTCCGCAGTGGCCCGGTGTAGCCCCCAGGGATCAAAGGAGCCAGCCCACTACCCTCGAGTCGCCTCTGCCACGGAGGTCCAGCCTCCACCCTGTTCGCTGGGCTTCTGTCTCTTGCTGTGCTCCTCTAGCTGGGATACAGCTCACGTCCCTCAGCCCACCCGCTGCGTCCCCCCACTCCCCCTGGGCAGTACCGAGCTGCTTGTCACGTCTCAGACCCACCCCACCCTCGCACTTGGTGATTTCCAAACACTGTTCCCTCTGCAGGAATGCCCTTCCGTATTTGTCAGCCTAACCACTTGTATTCCTTAACATGAGTCATCTTTGTTCCTCACAGAAAAAAATCTAAGCATGAGACAGGCAGAAAAAAGGCCTTACATTGCCACATAATCCCACTGCTGTTAGCTTCTGGGTATGTGTCTTTCCAGATGTTTTTCTTTACACATTCCTGGCCATAAACAAGCATGTACTTTTGCAAGATGGGCTCTCTCTCGCCCCTCAAGCTGTGCAACGAACTTTTCTTCCTGTGTCTGAACGTTTTTCCTTGTCACTGAACTGCGTGCTGCGCTGTTATCGTAACGATTGCGTAGTATTCTATTTTTTCTTATTTATTTATTTATTTGTTTGTTTATTTATTTATTTTTGAGGCAGAGTCTCACTCTGTTGCCCCGGCTAGAGTGTCAGGCGTCAGCCTAGCTCACAGCAACCTCCAACTCCTGGGCTCAAAAGCAATCCTTCTGCCTCAGCCTCCCGAGTAGCTGGGACTACAGGCATGTACCACCATGCCCGGCTAATTTTTTCTATGTATTTTTAGTTGGCCAATTAATTTCTTTCTATTTTTAGTAGAGACAGGGTCTCACTCTTGCTCAGCCTGGTTTTGAACTCCTGACCTTGAGCGATCCACCTGCCTCAGCCTCCCAGAGTGCTAGCATTACAGGTGTGAGCTACCGTGCCCAGCCCATTTTTTCATATTTATAAGCCCCACTGCGACAAGTATGCTGGCACAAATCTTTGCTCGCTGGTTATATCCATATGAAATCTCCCTGGATGTGAAGCAGCAGATGGGGAGAGCCTGCCTTCTAAAGGCTCTTGGTCCCTGTCACCAACTCATTCCCAAGGGGTGTCCAGTTTATACTCTCCTCCACGCAGCCCTGCCATCCCCAGGCCTAGCGGGATATCTCATCTTTGCCAGCCACAGGAGAGACAGATGACATCCAGTCGTAATGATAATTCATGTTTCTAGTGAAGTTCACTACTGTTTTCATCTTCTTACTGACTTCTATAAAACACCCTTCTCATCCCTTCCCGTGTTCTTCCTTTCGGGGCCTTTGCTCTCCCTTCCTGCCTAGTTGATTCACACGTACCGCTACAGTCTCTGTCTCTTGGCAAAGTCTTCTCTCGAGCCCCCAACGACCATTGAGGAAAGAGCTAACGAAACTTGCCCTTTCACGTTGCAGAGGAAGGCCTCGCCCCTGGGTGCCCACCCCCTCAGCCGTGCACCCTGGGTTCATTCAAGGCTGTTCCAGCTCCAGGAAGCCCCAGGAGGTTAAACTGTTATGTCTGGTGGTGGAAGACGGAATGCCAAGGGGTCTGTCCAGTCCTAACCCTTGTCTAAAGAGGGAGAGAAGCACGTTTGGAAATGCAGGGGTGCTGGTGGGCATTTGACCTGGGGGGTGCCCGGTGGGGCAGCTTCGCTTTCCCTGGGCAGCGGCTCTCAGAGTGCCACTTCTAACCACCAGCAGCATCTGGGGACTGAAGAAATGCCAGTCGCAGGCCCCACCCAGACCTCCGTATCAGCCACTCCGGGTGTTTGACCATCTGCACTTTAACCTTTCCAGGGGGTGATGCTGATGCCAGGCAAGTCAGAGACCCAGAGCCCATAGCCCTTGCCCCGTGCCCAGAAGGGTGGGGCTGCTCCTGCAGCTCCAGGAAGTGAGAGCTGGAGGAGGGCTGGCCTCGGGGCGTCCTTGGCTCCCAGATCCAGGCTCGTAGCACCCCATGTCCCTCCTTCCCACCTCCCCTTCCTCCCTTCCCTCATTCCTCGCCTGCACCCTCTCTGCCCCATCTCCCATCCCAGGGCCCCTGCCTGCCCCCCAGCCCTGACTCCAGGCGGGCCCAGAGCAGCCTGTGCGGGAGCCATGCCCACTCTGGCCCCAGGCCCCTCCTGGGGCTGATCCCCCGTGTCCCTTGGTGGGAATTGGCTCTAGCAGGCTCTTTCCCTGGTGGGCAGGGGGCAGGAGGAGCATCTGTAAGGGGTGTGGAAGTGGGATTTCCACGCCTGTCTGACATCCTGGTTCCCAGGTTGTGTGGCGACTTAGGGAGCCATGGCAGCACCCCACAGGTGCCCCTGGCTCAGGTGGCTTGTAGAGGGACAGTAATCAGGTGGCCTGGAGTAGGCCTCTGCTCCTCCACATGCTTGTGGGAAGCCCCACTCTCCTCACGCTGGAATCGCCAGGGAGCTGGAAAAACCACCGAGGTCCACTGCCCTCCACCCCCACTTCCCCAGTTCTGGCTGAATTGGCTGGGAGTGTGGCCTGGGCAGTGGTGGCTTTAGAAAGCTGCCTGGATGACTGACAAACCGCTGGGGTTGAGGAGGTCGATCTGTAGTGGAGATAAGGGCAGGGCTGGGTGAGGCACTTCCGGTCTACGGCCTCACTTGGAGGTGGGAACCAGGGCACCATCCTTCCTCTCACTGCCGTCAGGTGCCCACTGCAGGGGGAGAGCAGGCTCCAGACGGAGCCAGGCCCAGAGGGGTGTGCAGAGACTCCCTCCCTCCCCAGGCCCCAACGCCACAAGGCTCTGCCCTCCCCAGGGAGCTGCCCCCCATCACGCCATCTGCAGTCCTCTGGGTGGTCTCCCTCCGGACTAGCTCGGGTGCCCCCGGCTCCGCATCAGCCCTGCCCCACTGCTGCCCACCACACCTACCCGGTGGCCACCTTCCGGTGGCTTGTTTGCTCAGCCGCACCAGCCATCTCTCCTTTCCTTGAACACGCCAGCGTCATCTCTGCCTCAGAGCCTTGGCACCCACCCTCTTGTCTACGCTACTCACGCCCAGCCGCACCAAGGTCTTGGTTCAAGTATCTCCTCCACCAAGGGCCCTCCTGGCCCTTGTCTAACATGGGCTTGTCCCGCCAGTTTCACTCACAGCACAGTGGAGATTGTCCTTATGGCACCCAGGTGGGGCTTGGTTCTCAGGGGAGTGTGCATTAGTTTCTCGCTGGTTCATTTGTCGTCTGACTCACCCATGGGGATGAGGCAGCAGCCATCTCTGTCATGAATATTGTTGACCTCCAGCTGGGCACAAGGCCTGGCATGTTGTAGGTGCTCAGTTAATACATCAGTGCATTTTGAGGAGGACTCCGACCAGGGAAGGAGGCAACAGATCCTGCCTGAGGATGTATGCCTGCCTTGGTGACGTTGGCAGGCGCGGGCACATGCTTGCTGAGGAAGAGCGTGTGGTGAACATGAGGGCCAAAGGGACCTCGAGGACCACCAGTCTTGAAAGGGCTGAAGGAGGGACAGTGAAGGAGACAGAAACCTGGTGTTACTTGCTGGAGGCTGAGGGATCAGGGGGACATGTCCTGAAATGGTCCTCGAGGCAGTGACCATTCTGGAATCCCACCTGGGGCCACCAAGCAACGGGGAGGCGAGGAAGCAGGAACTTGGGCTGGGCAGAGACTGAGTTTCTGTGCCAAGAGGAGCCAGCTGTGGCTGAAGACACAGGAACGGAGCCTGGAACGCACAAGTCCTTGCTGGTATCTGGCTTCCCCAAGCCGTGCATAGGCCACCTGAGGCGCGGCAAGTGGTTCAGGCTCGTGAATGGAGCAGAAGACAAGAGGCCCACATGCAGGTGGCTCCTGCCTGGTGGAGAGCAGGTGCTGGGGAGGGAGAAAGCCCCGCCCGGCTGGAGCCGCGGGTGGTTACCCGTGTCGCAGGCGCCTGCGCTCCGATTTAACGTGTGGTCCGGCCCACTTGCAGGGACCCTAAAGTTCTCACCTGGCTTTGGTGGTTGCTTTCTGAGTTGTGATCCTGACTCATGCCGATGGCCCTGGCCAGGGAGTGGTCTTCTCGGGCTCTGCCCCGAAGGCTCTCACTTTGTCCAGGGCTCCGGGGCCAAGGCTCTGAGACCTGGGGAGTTTTGTTAGAAATATAGGGCTAGAGATTAGATTTTGATTTAGTTTCATAAAATAAAAAAAAGTGGCCTGCACAGAAGTGCAAATAATTTGTATAGCTGCTGTGTGTTGAGGCGGCGGGAGAGCTGTATAAATCTTCAAGGGCGCCCTTAAAGTACTGGCTGCACGTCCAGCCTGCGTCCATCGAGGGCAGTGTGGAAAGGGAGCAACTTCACAGCCGCGAAACCTGGCAGACCACCCACCTTGGCCCAGTGATCGAGGCCAGTCTCAGCAGTGATAAGTCACGCTGATGGCCTGCGCCCTTGGTGTGACAGGACCAGAGGGACACTTCACCTCTGCGGTCCTCCCCAAGACCTGTAATACCCCACTCTCACCCCAAGAAAGACCCCCAGACAACCCCAACCTGAGGAGGGTCTGCAGAACACCCCCCCCAGCCCTCCTCAGAACCGTCAAGGTCATCAAAAACCAGAACTTGCAACCAAGAGGAGCTCGACTAAATGTCTTGTGGGACCCTGGGGCAGAAAAGAGAAAACTAAGGAAATCTGATAAAATGTAGACTTAGTTAATAACGTATCAAGCTCAGCGCCACCTGTAGTCCCAGCTACTTGAGAGGCTGAGGTGGGAGGGTCATTTGAGCCCAGGACTTTGAATCCAGCCTGGGCAACACAGCAAGACCCTGCATTTAAAAAAATAAATAAATAAAAAGTGATAATGTATTGGGATTGGGTAGTTCATTGTAACTAATATACAGTGGAGGGTGGGGGCATGTGGGAACTCTGTGTATTATCCTTGTAATTTTTCTGTAAATCTAAAACTATCCTAAGAAATAGTTTATTAAAAAAAGAAAGTGTAATTTGAAATAGCTCCTGAAAAATCAAAATTCAGATATAAAAAATAAGAAAAAACGAAAAGTAAAGAAAATTAAAGAAAGAAAGTAGCAAAAAATAGATAGGAAGAAAAGCAAAACTGGGTTAGGCCGTCTACTGGGTTCATGGCCTCCTTATCGGCGAGGTGGGGCTGGCTAGCTGCCGGGAGTATCTCTGCCTCAGTAGGGCTCCAAGCCTCGACCTGTTGTTGACCTGCTTGTTGTTACCCTCCCCTGGGTGAGGCCAGGCCCTTGTTGTGCAGTGGGGGTCACTAGCCGTCGAGCTAACTTGGGAGGCTAGAGATCATGCCCTTCCTGGGCGGCCTCAGTTCTCCTCCCCTCATGAGTGTTTGTCCAGATGTTCCTGAGGCTCCTTTCCCCGCCATGCTGTGTCCCTCCCATGGTGTCCAACGGGTGATCACTCCTGCCTGTACCAAGTATTTTAAAAAGAGGGGGCAGGGACACCCTGCCTGTAGCCCTGGTTTTCATTGGCTGTGGAGAACTGAGGTTTCCATCCACAGTGACTCCCCGCACGTGAGCCGCTGGCGCCGTTGCAGCCGAGTCTGCACTGGGAAAGGCTCCGGAGACCTGGCCAGGCTGTGAATCGGGGACAGGGGCTGCCTGGCGGGGCTGAGGATTCTCTTAGCCTGGGCCTCTCCTTGGGCTCCCCGTCCTCTTCCACCCCACAGCGGGTCAGGTTGGCCTCAGGTACGGGAACGGAAACGGAACCGGCCTGGGTGGTGCAGCAAGCCCTCCCACTCCAGGGAAGGAGGTGGCACGTCCCTGAGGCCACTGCTCTTAAGGGCGTGCTGTGTCTACTCTGGCCCAGCCTTTCAACCCCGGCGGGTGTAGTCCTGCTTGACCTCCCTGCTCTCGCTCACTGGCAGTCGGTTTACTGATGTCTTCGTGTTCCCCCGCACAGGACACAGCTTGGGCTATGGCTTTGTGAACTATGTGACCGCAAAGGACGCGGAGAGAGCCATCAACACGCTGAACGGCCTGAGGCTCCAGTCAAAAACCATTAAGGTAAAGAGACCTGATCAGCACCTCCTCCGTCCCTGTCCTGGGCAGGGGTCTGTGGCGCCCTGTCGACACCACTGAGGGGACTGCTAGCACAGCTGCTCCTCGGGGGCCTCCTGTCAGCTGTGAGCTCGGGGGTGACTGTCCCAGACCTCACGCTGGAGGCTCACAGCCTCCTCACTCAGCCCCACCAGTGAAGGGTCGTGTGAAGGGATCCGCCCAGGGGTCCCCAGGGCATGCCAGCTCATAGGCTGCCCCTCCACAGTCCCCGCCCGCCTGTTTCTCCTGTCGCCTTGCCACGTTCCTGTCCTGCTGCCGCTGGCTCCTGGCTGGTGGCCGCAGCACCACCCACTCACCCTGCTCAGTGCTCCCTTCCTGCTCCTCACAGCCAGCTGTAACCCTTCTCTCACCAGCATTCATTGAGCACGTACTGTGTGCTTGATAGGGACCAAAACAGGCAAACTCAGTGCCCTCATACAGGGAGGGTGCCACAGTAAACTGGAAATAGAACAGCTATGGGGGGGAGAGAGGCAGGGGCTCTGAGGGGAGGCTTCGTGGTAGCAGGTGACTTGAGGGATCCAGCCTTGCAGCACCCGGGGGTGGCCCTTGGGCAGGGCATGGTGGCTTCCTGGGGTGAGTTAGCAAGACCTCCCAACCCTGCACACCAGCTCCCCCTGCTTCGGTGTTCTCCCCAACCTGCCGCACTGGCCACTCCCCCCGTTTCTGGCGCAGTTCTCTTGGCCCAGAGCCCCTTCCTCCGTGTCGGAGCGTCTGTCTGCCAGGTCCCCACTCGTGGGCATCGCCCACTTCCTAGGCCAAACCCTGTATCTTTTCATGACCTTTGCTCTCCTGTCTCCTGTCAGTCTTGGCACCTTGGAGGCCGCCGTGCCCCACCACCCCTGGGCAGGCTCCCTGAGAGAGCACGCCTGCCAGGGTTGTCTCTCTCGCTCTGAAGCTGTCTGGACTGAGACGGTCTCTATGAGTCTTTGGGTCTGCCGAATCCCCCCACCCCAGAGCAAGACGCTCCCTCTGAGTCACATCAAGCGCCCAGAAGTCCTCCTCAGCACTGCACCGTGGCTGTGCTGCCTGAGCTCATCTGGGCGTCAGACCCCCCAGGGAGTTGGGAGACACAGGTTCCCGGGCTGCAGTGGGGCCTCCTGAGCCACTGTACAGGTGGACCCAGGAGCCTGGACTTTTGCCGGCCTAGCAGGGAAGTCTTGTGATCTCTCCGTGTTGGCACACGTTCAGCCTGGAGGGTGGCCTTCCATCCTGTCCTTAAATGCTTCCATTCTCTTGGTTACTCAGTGGCCAAACCTCGCTCATCAGATTGCTCAGACCGGCCTCGTGCCGTGTGGACGCAAGGTGTGCTATGGGCTCCTGAGGGCAGGCGGCAGGCGTAGGGCTCCGTGGCTGTGGGTCCGGCGTGGGCCCCGAAGGCTCCTTCCACAGCAGAGGCCATGAGCGCAGCTGCGCGTCATGGCGTTTCTACCTGAGCAGGGGCCTGTTGTGCCGCCCTCTGCCTGTCATCCCAGCGTGTGCCCGAGAAGGCCAGCTCCACCTTCGGCAGCCCTGCCTTCTGCTGGCGGAATCTGGTTCTCAGGAGCTGCCCGCCGCTGTCCTAGTTCTGCAGAAACAGGCCAGCTTCTTGTGGGCATAACAGCCTCAGCTGCCACTTCTCCCTGGGTCTCCCGAGGACGCCCAGGCCTGGCTTCTCTAGCTGTCCCCCCGGGCATGCTCCGGGGTTCTTTGTCATCCCAGCGTGTCTCTTCACTCAGCAAACTTTGCCACGCCGCTGGCCACTTCCTCAAGGTGGAGGGACTTCAGATCACCTGCCCTGCCTTTGAGAGCCCCAGTTTAAGGGTGACCCATCTGGGCAGCATGGCAAGGGCTGTGATGGAGTTGTGTGTTCGTCTCATCCGGGGATTCTTATTCAGTATTGGTCTGACGCCAGTTCTGTTCTGACACTCGCCACCCAGAATTGGGGCAGCCCCCACAAGTCAGGGCCTGGTCCCTGACAAGGCTACACTTCGGGGGTCCCCAGGCCACCTGCACTTCTGATCAACTGGCCACAAGTTCGGAGGTTCCTACAAATCCTTCCATAATTCAACAGAATGACTACCAAACTGGCACTTCCGATGACAGTTTTATCATAAAGGAAACAAGGCAGGACCTGTTAGCTAAAGAGCCACATAGGGCAAGATCTGGGAAGTTCCCATACACAGAGCTCCTGTGTCCCCACCCTGTGGGATCAGGGTACATCACCCTCCCTGCACGGCCACATTCTCGCCAGTGAGGTGTCAAGTGTTTTTACTGGGGTCTTGTTATGTATGCAGGATTGATCACATCCATCTCCCGCCTCTGCCCTCTGCCCCCAGCCCCCACCCTGGTGGTTGGGTTGATAGCACTTGGCTCAAAGCCACAGCCGCTCAGTCACGTGGTCCATCTTTATGGTGACGGGGCCTCATCCTCAGCCTTCTCTTACTTAGCACAAGCTCAGGTGGGACCCCAAGGGCTTGTGAATAAAAAAGAC
This sequence comes from Cheirogaleus major, assembly GCA_963574435.1. Taxonomy (NCBI): domain Eukaryota; kingdom Metazoa; phylum Chordata; class Mammalia; order Primates; family Cheirogaleidae; genus Cheirogaleus; species Cheirogaleus major. The sequence goes on from CAUYPO010095504.1 coordinate 18,113, forward strand.
AGAAATTCCAGGGATTTTAGAAGCTTGTCATCAGGAACCTGGGACAAAGACCGGGCAAATTCTTTATTATACAGCAGGTGTGGACTGAGGGCCAGGCCCCTGCCTCGTGCTGCGGGTTCCATGGCCCATGGCCTGCCCCCGGGGAGCCCAGCGGCACACACAGATCACGGTGAGATGGCCCCAGGACAGGCTCAGAGCCTATGTCAGCAGGCAGTGCCGGAATGTTCCCACAGTCAGAGTTGAAATGTGGGCAGGAGGAGTTGGCCAGGCCAGTGAGAGGATGAGAGGGTATTCTGAGTACAAGGACCCTCAGGAGCCCAGGGTAAGGATGGTTGCACTGGAGATCTGGTGGCCAGGCACGTTCTGGGAACTGCAGGCTGTCCCCAAGGCCAAAGCCCCGCTCCTACCCATGTAGGCAGGGCTTTCAGAAGGCTCATGTGTGTCCCTGGGGCTCTGCAATCCCAGCCCCACACAGCCAGTCTGACGTGCCCTCACCCTCGCCTTGTCCACTCTGTCCTCTTTGGTCCTGATGTCGTTTCCATTGGTTGCAGAGTCGAGGATGAGAGTCCTGTCCACCTCCTGTCCCCGTCCATCTTTCCCCCGTAACAGCAGCCCGGGCACCGATGGTGAGAGAGTGGTGTGTGGAGGTGACAGGCTCAGCTGTGCCTGGGTGCAGCTCGGTGTCCCTGCCAGGTGCCTGTGTGATTCACACAGAAACACTTACCGAAAGATTATCTCACTTGTCCCCCCACAGCCCTGTGAAGGATGATCCCCAGCTTAGGGGTGAAGGAGCTGATGTTTTGAGCAGTGAAATAGCTCTGCCGAGGCCATGGAGGGAGGGAGGGGCAAAGCCGGGGTTAGAAACTGGCTGCTGTCAACCCCAGTGCTAGGTCTATACCGTGGGAGCAATGTAACCCATCTCACCTATGGAAGGCAGCTCTGCAAGGCTGAAACGCAGGCAGCCAGGCTTTCTTAGGGACAGCTGCTGTCGTTCACTCGTTCAGCAGATGTTCCTGATGCCTGCTCTCCACCTAAATCTGTTCTGGGTGCTCCAGGTAGCGGTGAACCCACAAGTCTTGCACTTCTTGGAGCCTGTTCTGCAGTTAGTGAAATACGCAGAGTGCCAGGGTGGGATAAATGCAGTGCAGGGTGACTATGCAGGGACAGGAGGGGTTGGGCGCAGATGTGGGTGGAGGGGTATGTGGCAAACCAAGTGGCCAGGGACTTATAGGACTTTTCGTGGGCTGCAGTGGCAAAGTACCACAGGCTAGGCAGCTTAAACAACAGAAATGTCTCATCTCACAGGTCTGGAGGCCAGAAGTCCAAGATCAAGGTGTCATTTAATATTGAACACTTGGGTGTTGGACTCAGGCTTCCCCCAGAACTCACAGGCCCCATCTGGGCTCCCGTGGTGAGCTTGCTTATTGGCGGGGGGCCTTACATACGCTCCCAGCGGCTCCCAGCTCTCTTGCCCGCTGCACCGTGGGCCCCTTGTGGGGAGGGACCAAGTACTGTCCCCATTACCGGTGCATTGCCCAGCACATCAGAGAGGTCATGAGGGCGTGGCCCTGCCACACACCAGCTGTGGGCCCTCCATCTCTTTGCTTCGTGAAATAGGAATAATGTCCACCGCACTGGGGGTGGTGAGGACCAAGTGAGAAAGTGCTAGGAGGTGTCCCGGCCCACAGTAAGCTACCAGCACATGTGGCTGCAGGTGACAAGCATTAGTGAAGAGAAACCGTTCTGTGAGGCTTTTCCCAACCCCCACATTTGCGCCCTCCCTCTATGCTTTGGCTACACTAATCCTAGAAAGTGGTTGTGCTTTCAAGGTGTCGTACGCTCGCCCGAGCTCAGAGGTCATCAAAGATGCCAACTTGTACATCAGCGGACTCCCGAGGACCATGACCCAGAAGGACGTGGAGGACATGTTCTCTCGGTTCGGGCGAATCATCAACTCCCGGGTCCTTGTGGACCAGACCACAGGTACGGCTGGCGGCTCGGGGGGGCACGTGGGAGGGTTTTCCTCCAGGCTTTCTCGGGAAGACACTTTGGTGTTTAAATGTCATTAGTTATCCACAAATGAGGTCAGCATGGAAATGAAAAGACACTGTTTTGTTTGATGAGGCTGAGGAGGTAAGATGGCATTAAAAAAAAAAAACAAAACAAGATTAGGCCAGCATTTCATTTACGGCAAAAACGCCAAGAAATTCTGGCAGCTTCCCACAAGCACCCAAATGTCCTGCCTTGGCCTGTGAATAGGATGAAAAGGCCGCTGCAGCCCCAAATGCCATGTTCCCATGGCCAAAGCCACAGGGTCCCTGTCTCCAGGATCCGGTGCCCCCTCCAGGGAGCACAGCCAAAGCGCACAGGGCACGAGCGGGTGGGCAGTCCCGGCTGCCTCTGCACAGGGCTTTGTGTGGCGCCATTGGGCATAGATGAGCTGGGGGCACCCCCATATGCCCATGGCTGTGTTCTGGTCCCCACTGTCCAGCCTACCTGTCCACTGGGCGAGGGACTGGGGTGCGGGTGGCCCCGCCAAGCCCTGTGTGTGGCCCTGTGTGGGCAGCAGGGTGCTCCGGCCAGTCCTGTTCCGGCAGGAGCAGGAATGTGCTGACCAACCAGAAAGGAAGAGTCTCTGCTCACAGAGCCCAGTGGAGCCCACTGCCTTGTGTGTTCTCTGCACGTGGACTGCGTGCAGGCCCCCTCGGCTGTGGTATTAAACTACACCAGGTAGCTGGGCCACAGGAAGTCATGCTCTGAGGTGACTTCCCTTTAGAGAGATCAGCAGCCCTCCTCAGGTCACGAAGACCTGCAGGAGCCTTGAGATTCATCTGGCCTGTGACAGAGGGTGCTGGCGGTGCACATGCTTTGTCTGTGTCCCGAGCTGTGTGCCTGGGTCAGGCAGCCTTGCCAGCTGCTCTCCGCCTAGCCAGCTGTGGATGCCCTGCCTGGCACATGCTGCCCCTTCGCTGCCGGGCTGTAGTCCTGCGCTGGGACCCGAAGAGGGGAAGGGGCCACCTCGGATTTCATAGGGGTGTTGGGTGCCACCCATAGCCTGGCACAGACACCACTGAGCACCAGGCTGGGCTGGAGGACAGTCGCACACACAGCTGCCTTCGTTCTGCCTTCGCTCTGGGGAGAGTGTGGGGATGTCAGGTACTGGGTAAACACTGCCCCCCCGCCCCCCAGTTTTTACCAGAAGAGTTTCCTGTGGTCCCAAAGTCCCCTCACTCACCTTCAAGTGCCAGTGGAGAGGGAACGGCCAGTCAGTGGCCCAGTGCCCGGTTCATTCCCTCACCCTTTGTATGGGCGTCTGAGTGGGTAGCCCAGGGCCCTGGGTTGGGCGGTGACCACGCACGCCAGCCCCGTCCTCTTCTGGATCCCACATAGCCTGCTCTGCCGAGGCCTGTCTGTGCCCAGCCACAGCCCTGCATTGCTGAGAGGCCCCCTTCTCAACTTGGAGTCCCCCCACCCCTGACAACGCACCCCCAGCCACGTAGTGTTCCTGGGGCTCCCCGAAGTTTCGGGCACACACAGACCCACCAGGCTGAGGGACATCACTTCTGCAGTTAGCTCCCCTGTCTGTCAGCTGGGGACTCTGCCTCCTTTCCCCAGGGTGTTGGGGGCACCTCAATGTTGCCCCGCAGGGTCTGCTGCAAACCTCAAGGTTGCCGGGAAGATTTCTTCTCATCCTTGTAGGAGGACGGAGGCAGGCGGAGGGAAGTGGGTGAGGAGGCTCCCCTCCCTTGGGGCTGCAGCTCCCTCTGCTGGGGACAGAAAGTTCTTTTTGCTGGTACCTCGTGAGGCCCCGGGGGGGGGGGGGGGGAGGCAGGGGAGAGAAGCGCCAGGTGGGGGTATGAGGGGGTCTGCCTTCCTAGGACTTGGCCTTTAGCATTAAAGAGACCAGGACGTTCTCTCAAGGAATCTTTACAGCCTGAGCCAACAGAACTCAATTTGCCTTTTTTTTTTTTTTTTTTTGAGACAGAGTCTCACTCTGTTGCCTGGGCTAGAGTGCTGTGGCATCAGCCTAGCTCACAGCAACCTTAAACTCTTGGGCTCAAGCAATCCTCCAGCCTCAGCATCCCCAGTAGCTGGGACTACAGGCATGTGCCACCATGCCCGGCTAATTTTTTCTATATATTTTTAGTTGGCCAATTAATTTCTTTCTATTTTTAGTAGAGACGGGGTCTCGCTCTTGATCAGGCTGGTTT
>CAUYPO010095505.1:0-19266 GCA_963574435.1 Cheirogaleus major
ATTTTCTTCAGACACGGTTACTGCCCTGGGACATAACAAGAGACCTGAGTTTCTGCACATCAGCAAATGTTACCCAGCTCCCACATGGTGGGCACCCGTTGTGGGAGTCTGGAGGCCATAAAGATAAGAAGAACATTCCCAAGGTCTGGCCCTGTAAGATGGTTGGTAGTCAAAGACGGTAAGATCCCTCATGGGAGGGACGACCTAAGACAGGCACAATGGTGGGAGCCTGCCGCTGACTGGGAGAGAGCACAAGAAGTTCTTCTGATGGCTGCATTGTTTAATGTTGCTTATTTTGGCCTTGATTTTTGAGTTAAGTCTGGTGCTGGCACCTCAAGTAACCGTTTTGAGGTCTGAGATCATGGGAAATTGTTCTCTTGTGATACAATTCCGAAATTGACGGTTATTGCTGCTATGCTCAGATGCTCACGTCCAAGGAACTAACCCTGGGTCTGGGGGGTATAAAAATAAAGCGATCGGTGCATTGGGCACTCGAGTCATGTAAAATTTTTTATGTGTGTCTGTGTCATTCTTTTATGTTCTGTGTTCTTCCCCCGTCCCGTAATCGGGCCACGTCACAATGCTATTTTTAAAAATGGGCAAAATACTTGAATAGTTACTCCACCAAAAAACATACATGGATGGCAAATAAGTCTATGAAAAAATGCCCAACTTCACCATTAGGATAATTAAAACCACTAAATTCCTATTAAAATGTTTAAAGTTGGAAAATAACAATAAAATAAAACTGACAATACCAAACACCAGGGAGGATCTGTAGCAACTGGAACTTTTATACATTGCTGGGGAAATGCAAAGTGGAACAACAATCCCACTTCTAGGTATGTATCCAAGATAAACGAACCTGTGCATACCTGTTTGAAGCAGCCTTATTCATAATTGGCAAAACTGAAAGGAACCCATATATTCCTTAACAAATGCATGAATAAAAAAATTGTAGTACATCCATATGATAAAATACTTCTAATATGGAGGAAAAATGATTGAAGAACATAACAAAATATGGATGAATATCAAATGCAGTACCCTAAACAGAAGAAGTCAGACTCAAATGGCTACATACTATATAATTCAGTTAAATTGACATTCAGGAAAGGCAAAACTATAGGTACAGAAACAGATAAGTAGTTGCTAGTGGTTGTGTGGTGGGAAGAGGGGTTGTTTAAATAGGGGTAGCATGGGGGAACGTTTGGGTGGTGAAACTGTTATGTACAAAACTGTGGTGGTGGACATATGACACTATGAATTTTTCAAGAGCCATAGCAAAAAATATGTTTAAAATGTGTTTTTATTTCCTTTTTAACAAAATTATTTTTGACAGAAACAGTTACCATCGAAGAGTGAATAATCTCTTAAGCAAATGCATACACACACATACAGACACATACAGTCAACCTTTAATATTTAAGGATTCAATATTTACAAATTCACCTACCAGTTAAAATTTATTTGTAACCTCAAAATCAATACTTGCAGCACTTTCAAAGTCATTCCTGGGCACATGCATATGCAGGATGGTGAAAAATTTGAGTCTCATGACATTCATGTTCCCAGATGAAGTAAAACAAGGCGACACTTTGCCTTCTTGTTACAGCTCTCATACTATTAATATAAACACCTGTCCCTTCTGTGGTATACTTAGTGCCACACTTTTCAGATTTTTGTGCATTTTATTGGTGATTTTGCTGTTTAAAATGGCCTCAGAGCATAGCACTGAAGTGCTGTCTAGTGTTCCCAAGTGCAAGACGGCTGTGATGTGCTCTACAAAAAAAAAATATGTATGTTAGATAAGCTTTGTTGATGCATGAGTTGTACTGCTGTTGGTCAGGAGTTCAATGTTAATGAATCAACAACATATATTAAGGAAGGAGTCTTTGAGCAGAAATACACATAAAACAAGGTTATGTATTGATCAGTGGACAAAAATATTGTGACCAGTGACTCATAGGATTTCCCTTCGGAGAAGTGGTTCACTAATTCAGTGTTCAAAATGACTTTATAGAACATAACCACCATGACTAATGAGAATCAAGTGTAGTAGATAGATAGATCAATAAATTGACAGATTCATAGAGAGATATATAGCTTATATACATAATAATTAATATTTCTGAAATAGTATATTTTAATTCTAAATATAAAAAATGTACATAAGCAATCATTTTTTAAAACTCTGACAAGATTTAATATTTTTACAACTTTTGCTGAAATGGTTCTGCAGTTATTGCTCTTCCAGAGCCTATTCCCAGTTCAAAGACATTACATTAAATTTGACATCACAAGGCCCTTTTCACGGTCTTCCTCTATTTTCAAGTTGTTGGGTGATAAGGAAACTTTGAACGGTACAGCTTCATTCTCTGTTAGCAATAGTATGACTACAATGGACTTTTTGTTCTACTCACATTTTATTAGCACCCCGAATTTAACCTCCCCCATCCTAGCTAACAGGAAGAATTTATTGTATGAGAAAATGACACATATGTCCTTTTAGCTAGTCTCTGTGTTTAACTTGCAATTCAAACAAACTAAAACTGCCATCTAATTTCTCTATTCATATGTTAAGATCATGGCTACCATCATTTATTTTATAATCATAAAATGATTATTACTCTTTCTTTAAAATAGAGACCTTTTCCTTATAAATGAAAGCTTTAGAATTTAACTGCATTCTAGAGCTGCAGTCCCCAATCCCTGGGCTGTGGACCAGTACTGGTCCGTGGCCTGTTGGGAACTGGACCGTACAGCAGGAGGTGAGCAGTGGGCAATGGAGGGAAGCTTCATCTGTATTTACAGCCATTCCCCATCATTCTCATCACCACATGAGCTCCACCTCCTGTCAGATCGGTGGTTGGCATTAGATTCTCACAGGAGTGCAAACCCTTCTGTAAACTGCACCTGCAAGGGATCTAGGTTGTGCTCCTTCTGAAAATCTAATGCCTGAGGAGCTGAGGCAGGGATGCCAGCTCTGTGGTGTGGCCACAAATACAGATTATCATTAGCAGAGAGGTTTGACTGCACAATAAATGTAATGAGCTTGAATCATCCCGAAACCATCCCCTCCCCCAACCCCGGTCCATGGAAAAATTGCCTTCCATGAAATTGGTCCCTTGTGCCAAAAATGTTGAGGGTTGCTGTTCTAGAAATATACTCACGTCTCTTAAAAGCAGATGTGTTGCACGTGTTAAACATGACCACTTTAGTGAGGGACAAACGCATGTATGATAGAAATGTAAATAATATTTAAAGCTAATGAGGTTTTTAAAAAATATAATATTTATAGTGTTTAGAAAAAGTCAATTACAATTGAAGTGAGAATGTTTGAGGAGGTGGCAAAGATGAAACATAAGAGCCAAAGTAAGATGGTACATTTGTACTTTTCATTTACTTTCTTTTTCCTTCTTTCTTTCATTTATTGAATGTTTATCACATTTTTGAACCTTTACAATTCTATATCACATCCAGTCCAGCTACTCTAACTTTGTCTTTTATAGGTATATCTGTTAGCACTGGACCAAGCTAAAATAGAAAGTTTATCTGCTTTGCCTCTCCCTTTTTGATACATACAGTATCTCCTGCGCCAGACTCTCTTGCCTGCAGAGGAGGGACTTAAAGCTTGTTCAAGCTTGAAGGGGAAAAATCAGGCTGCACATGCCTTTATTTTCTCTCTGTGTTGATGATAGTGCCTTTATACATTTTAAATACTAGGACATTTATTATGTTTTTAAATTCAATTGTAATTTCTCTAAAGCCTAGTGATTGTGAACATTGAGCCTCCTGGAAATATTTAAAAGAACTGAGAAAGAAATCTCAGGAAAGAGATAAGGGATTTCTTGGGATATAACACTGGAGTGTTGTATAGTTCTCGCTTTTAAATTGGAAAAGATTTATGAAATTCCATGGAGATAGAATTGTTTCTGGCTAAGGACTTTATATAAGGGATTTGCACATTTTCTACTTTTTTATTGCAAGTAATGGAATACATACCCTGTGAAGAATGAACATATGGGACTGAAACACTTTTATGTGCATGTCTGGGTGGTACTGGATCTCTTTCAGAATATGAATATGAACTGGTGAAGAATGTCAAATATTAAATCCATTGTAAAAATGGATCTGTGGGCTATTTAACATGCATTGGAGAAAATGGCAGAGACGATTTGGCTTCGGCCTTAGGCAGTGGGGGAAAAAATGATCCTCTGTCCAACTTTAGATTTCCCATTAGGAAATGTTAGAACATGTAATTTCAAAGGCCTTTGAAATTACTCTATAGAAATTCCCTCTCAGCTACACTATTATATGTAGATATTGAAATCATGTACATAAGAGTTTTAAGGGAGAAAAGGAAACCTAGCAACTCTCTCTTCTCTGAATTACAATTAATTTAGCAGATATCTGTTGAAGGCCTTTTGATAGAAGTATTGCAATAAACACCAGCAGTAAGCCATGAAGAAATAGTATTCCCTGTCCCCAACAAATAGCTTGCTATTTATCTAGGGCAAGACACATCCAAAATAAATAGATGATGAAGACATAGATGATAGCAAAATTTATGATATGTTATTAAATGGCTTCAAGTATGTATGCACATACATAGACACACATATTATGGCTCCAATTAAACTTCAAAACAGCAATAAATTGCCTAGGCTAACTACTTATGTTCACCAATATATTTATTGTTTTTTTATTTATTCTTATCACCAATACACCAAGTCATTGCTATAATGTACCAGGATCCATTGTCATCAGAACATGCTGTATTTATTCAGAACTTGCGGTAATAATGTTATTCTGCTCCTCCCCCCAAAAATAGTATACATAATATAATGGCAAATTACACTATAAATTATATTTAGTGACAAGAAACAACATTTCTCATAAAAAGAATGTTGATCAGGAGCCTAGAGATTTGACTTCAAGGCTCAATCATTTATTCTTGATATGGTATTGACAGAATCATCTAATTTTCTTTGGTTTTTGTCTCCTCATCAAAGTAGTACAAAAGTAATACTTGCTCTGCTAATTAAGATTAAATTATTTCTTAGAAAAAAGGATCTTTGGAAAAAACTTAGACAGAATATGTTTATTATTCAATAAGAGGGCAAAGTAGCAAATACCTTAACTTTTACACAAACGTAAAAATTTCTTTTATAAATTTTCCTAGCACGAAAGATTTATTGTCCCAATATTTTAAACACAATTATGTAAATTCCTCTTCTACCTTAGGTGATTACCACTTCTGTTTATTACTATTCTCAGATGAGGGAAACTGGTTTTCTTTACCTCCCTCAGCTCAATACAAGTACCTATTCGGATTTTTTCTTGTAATTGTTATAATTCCTTAGCCTCCTTTTATCTATACTATACCTATTAAATTATGTTAACTCTTCAAAAATTATGTAAACAAATCTGACTGGAGAAAGATATCTCAAAATTTCACATTAAATATGCCCAAGTAAATTTAAGACCACCTTTAACATCGAGAAGCAAAAATAATATGAAACAGAAATGCCTTTTAATTGTTGTGCTCAACTTGTGTCTTTATCAGAGATATTTTAATTAGTACCATGAAGCCATTGTAATTTATTTCATGCCTTTCCCACCTCAAAGTGCTTCTAAAAGAAAATAGAAATTCAATTCTTTCAAGGAAATATGGTTTTATTTTTATGCCAAATTTCAGAGATTATTAATAATATACAAAGTAAATGCAGAGCCACAAACCATTTTCAGCAGAAAGCATCAACTCAGATGCAAAGGAAATAAAAAGCCACCTGAAAGACCACAACTTTTAATGGCACTTCTTTAAAAATGAAAAAGCACTCAATTCTCTGCTCTATAATCCTATTAGAGCCACCACTTTGAAAATTTATACCAAAATAATCAGTTTAAAGTAGCTGATTTTTCTCAAAAAGCACTTCTGACCTCAAACTTTACTTCTCAAATTTTTGCCTAATATAATTTTAAAGGCCAAACCCAACCCTTGATAATAGATTACTGACAGATTCTCAATCAAAAATCAACTAGTCACTTCTGCAACTGTGAGCAGTTCTAATAAAATGCAACTTCTCATTCTCTTTCTTGTCTTCTTTGCAAGGAACATTGTTATTGCATAATAATAGTAAATAATAGATTATGATACCAATCGCCACTAAAGATTGGTATGTGAATTGGGGAAATAAAAATCTATCAATTCCCCTTTTAAACATTATTTTTGAAATTGAATTTGTGTGATTTTCCAGCTATGTAAAACAAAGATTTATTCTTCAGTCTTTATTTGTTTTATTGAGTACAGATCAGGTTGTGTTTTACTCGGGATGTTTTCAGGGCCTGCCCAGGGAATATGATAGGACAATAAATTCTATGAAGCTAAAAAGGTTTGGATTTGCTGAAACAACTAGAAGATCAGGCAGAGAGGAACATCATATGCTGGCCAGGCTGGTCTCTCCAGGCAGGATGCTCAAAACAGAACAGTAACAGTGAAAGGAAAATCAGAATGGGAAAGACATGTACAGAGAGCAAAACTGGTTATTCTTTTCTTTTGTCTCTACTAACTTCATTTGAAAGGTACAGTCAGTAAATTCACACAGGTCAGGTCGGATCTCAACATGGCACAACTTTTAAATCTACTTTCTTGGAATGGATTTAGAAAGAGGACAAAAAGCAAACAGAAAAAATTAGAAATGTCAAGTATTTGTTAATTTAGTCTGCCTGTTCTTTCACTGATCCTTCTCCACTGCTGTCTTTTTCTCTTTCTTTCATGTAATTGTCTTATTAAAAACCCTGAAAGATCCTGGTTAATAAAGTCTAAATGCTTCATGTTAAGGTTCTCCAAAAGTTCATTCTACCTAGTGATTGAGTCTTGCTTCCATCTTAACTTTAGACAAACTAGAGTGCTCAGTCCCCCAAACACATTTTTCCCCATCTTTATACCTTTATGCACATATTTTTCTTTTGCCTGGAAAGTCTTCCTCATGGATGCCCATCTGTACTCATACAGGCTCTGTGTCCAGTGCCATCTCCTCTCAAAAAGCCTCCCTAAATCCCTTATCTCAATCCTAATTCACTTATCCATAGTATTACATTATCCATCTTATTAAAAAATGCATGGCATATTATACTGCATTACAGTTAATTATATGTCTTGCCACCTGAGTAGGATAAATGACTTGAGAGCAAAAATTAGATGTACATACTTCTGTGCACCACAGTGATTAGAAAAATACTGTCTTCCCATAGTAGGTTCTCATGTCTGTTGCATTAATTAAATCTTGTTCAAAGCCACTTTCTCTGAAAAATACAAGTTACTGACAATGAAATGACAGGAACTACTAGGACCATTGATATATGATGAATTTGGGGATGGAGAGAAAAATACAGCTGCTTATTGAAACCAACAACAATTTCCAGAAAATTATTAGCTCTTTCCTCCTTGGTTTCTTAGGAGACTGAGCCAGACAACTTTTCTATGTGATATATTTGTTAAACAGTGTGTCTGAGGCAGTCTGTCTGACATTGATAAACTACTTGAAATTTTACATTAAAAAGAGGAAGAAATACCAGAAGGTATCACTATTGCTTTTAAAAATGTTGCTCAACATTGATTGTGTGAAGATATTTTGTATAGTAGCTAAGCGGATAAAGGTGCGTGCACCTGCAGCGAATGAATGGGGAGAGACATGGGGGAGAAAGAGAGAAGAGAGAGAGAGAGAGAGAGAGAGAGAAGATAGATGGCGATTACACACAGTCACCTCTGACAGAATGACTTACTTTTATTTCCTTCAAGCACAGGCAATAACCTCCCATTTTTCATTGGCTAGAAAATATGTCAACAAAATTTTCCTTTACTTGTCCTCTTGTTTTTTTTTTAGTATCTGCCTCACTTATAAGGATAGAGATAATTCAAATCTCATCCTTTCTCCATATAAACTACCATTGTCACAATTCAGAATATAGAAATTGAGAATACATATAGTTGGATCTTCTCTCTTAAGTACTGCACTATTGACAAATAGTACAAAGCAAGTAATTTAATTTCAAACCTTATATAGCAGCACAAGAAAACCCTATATTTCAGAATATCAATCAGTACGTCAATGATCATTAAGGTATATAACAAAATAACATAGGACTTGATTCACTAATATCTCCCTTAAGAGAGAGCTATGAAAATTTTTCTGAATTTTTTCAATTTTTGTTTTAATTGTAAATTTAAAAATTATGTATATATTTATGGGTACAGGTGATGTTACGATTTATGAACACAGTGGAATAATCAAATCAAGTTAATCAACATATTTATTACCTTAAAAACTTATTTTTTATTTTTATTTTTGAAATTTACTCTTTTAGTGAGTTTGAAATGTACAGTACATTATTATTTACTGTATTCACCATGTTTTACAATATATCTCAAAGAAAAAAAAAACCTTATTACTCCAAAGCTTTGTACCCTGTGTTTTCAGTCATTGTAACCAGGGAACATTGTCTTCTACATCTTCAAATGTTTCTAAAATGACCGGATTTTAACATTCACTTTGTTAAAGATTATAAATCAATAGAAGTGATAATAATAAACAGCTCCATCTTTCCTCATCTCAATCATGTTTGTAAAGCTGTCAGCTTTTCACATTTCTGTGTCTAGGTTACCTTCATACTGTGAAATAAATGCTTATACAGCTACTTTTTAATTTACCACCTTTAGATAATTTCTATTGATTTTCTGCTATGATAGATGAGGATTTATTTCATACAACTCTCGCCACCCCTCCTCAATTTTTCTAGTTATAACATTATTTTTAGTACCTGTGCCTTCATAACATATAATATACTTCCATTTCAATTTCTTACTCCATCCACTATGGACTGTGTCCTTTGACACCTCACTGTAAGATGATGCCATACAAGGGCAAAATAGTCAAGGTTTCAAACTGTAAGGGTTAGATGATCAAGACTTCTTTGTTCAGTAGTAAGAAGAAAGGCTATTATCTCCTAACCTTCTCCTCCTTTGGGTGTCTCCTTGAAAACACAAGTCTGATAAGAAGTCAGAACTTCTAATCTTAAAAGACAAAATTGTGGGCCATCTGATCTTTGGAACTATAAACACATACCTCCAAGGTTAAGTGAGAAGTCAGTCTCTCACAAGTTATACAGGAGAAAACCACAAGGCAAGTTTTCTAGTCTCTTGAGGAGGTAAGCAAAGTTTTAATTGTTCTCTCTTCTACTTTTCTGTATAAATTTGTGTGAAATTCTATCCAGACTTTGTAGACATTCCCATGCTATCTTTATATGCATATAACCTCTAAAGTTTATTCTCTAATAAATTTGTGTTCTCTCTCTGTTTTTTTTTTTTTCTTCTATATTGGTTTGGAAAACTAGAGTTGGGAGGGGAGGTGTTTTTGCTGACAGAACTATTTCATTTTCCCAACAGTTAGTAGAAATAATATCCTTCCTTCTCCCTCTCATATCTCTCTTGTCAAGGCAAATAAAATTTGCATTTTGTTTTGTAATCAGAATATATTCCATACATTGCCTATAGATTGATTAAAGCTGAAAGTCAATAAAACAATGTTTCTATTATTATGAATATGTAGATGTTGTTCATTACCAAGTTATATAATGATGGCACAATTTTCTCCTCTTGGTTGTAATGATACCCCTGTGCCACGCAAAGGAGAATGTTCCTGGCATCAATATCAACAGGATAATCCTCCCAGCTTAAATCTGCCTCATATTAATTTACTGCATATTCAAATTATAATTTTCTTATGTGGTTTTGAAGCTGTCTCCCTTTTTTTTTCTTTTTGAGAGAATTAATATATATTCTCTTCATAATATCCCTTATGTCTACAGCTTCCTTATTGTTATATCTAGTTCTCAAAATGCATATTATTATTGAAGACATTATTCTTAGAGCCCACTGAACTATTCTAATTTGGATCAATTGTTTAGGAAGACATCTATTATACATATATTATACATCTATTACTCATATACTGTTTTATTGGATGCCTGAATAAATTCTACCATTTCTTGTATCCTCTATGTTCTCTTTTCTTGTTTTCACCATCATTTTTCTGGACTATACCCTCAAGTAACTTTGCCACAAAGAATGCATGGTTAGTTAGGGTTCCCAGTTATTGCGTATGGGGAAATCACTTCATTTAATTTTAAATTGATAGAAAATTTGAGACTATGTAATTCTAGACTCAAAATTATCTTCCCTCACTTTAAAAGTCTTCCCTGCCTGTATTCCCCAACATTCTAATTGTGACTATGAGAAGTCTGGCATAGCTTAATCCTTGCTTTTTGTAGGTTTCTTTTGTTGTTGTTGGTTTTGGTTTTTGGTGTCTTTCTTCTACTATCCCCCTTTTCCAGGTATTCAAGTCTGTGACATCTTTGAGTCCACTCCATCACTTATTACACTTTCACCAGCGTCTATCTTCCCGGCATGTGTTAAGATCTTTGATTCGTGGGAAAAAAATAAAAAGGCCAAGAAGTTGCCTTCAGGACTCTTTATAGGCTGAGCCAAAACAGGGAAGCTGCCAAAGAGGGAATGGTGTGTCAGAAGCCAGAAGAAGGGAGGCCTCAGCAGTGTCAAAAAGGGAATGAAATTTTATAATTCCCTGATTTTTACTTCATCTCTAGATGGTGAAAACCTAATCTCACAATTCCTTGATTCTCACAACTCTATCTCCATCCCAATCCAGAAACTCCCTCCCGTGGCTGCTCCAGACCACATCTTCACATAGAACTTTTGAACGTCTACCTTCCAATATCCCAATCTCCAATCCAGCTCCTTTGCTTCCAGTTTCTTATATTCCTTTATCCATCAGAGGTGCCTTTAATTTCATCATAACTCTAGATTTTCCCAGGGTTGGCTTCACTTTCCTGCCTCTCCATCACTTCTGCTGCCTTCTTTTCCTGCTGTTAACTTAGCCCATTTTTAGTTATTCACTTCCACCTCCTCCAACAACTCACATTTCTACAGAATTACTGAGCATGAATAGTGAAAACTCTGATGCTATACATACTGTTTCACCTACAAATTAATGGTCTTCAACCTGAGAGAGCCCTCAATGATGTTCAATAATTCAAGTATCCGCAGATACATTCTTTTCCCCTAAGGGTGGCAATTGCACTGTTTCCATCGCTCATCATGATTCCCATCATTCTTACCATTTGTTTGCTTCCAATATCACAGGGAGAATAAAAGCTACAGATATATGCTCATAGCTATCTTTTAATACATATGATCTGCTTCACTTCATCTTTGACAATACCAGAATAAGGAAGTGATGACTTTTATCTATAGAGTAAGTATCATATTTATTTAACTTATGGACTTATATAAGAATAAGTGTGATCATATATAGTCCACAAATAAAGCCTATAAAGGAGAAATTATATAGGTCACATTTTCTTACAACAAAGCGAGTAAACATATAAAGTAAAATTAGGCTAACATGAGCATGTGTATAGTATTTGTTAGTTTTAAGTGCTCTATATATTTTACATATATAAAGAGAGAAACAGAGAGAGAGGGAGAGGACAGATTTAATTTTTACAACAACCTTTTGGGTTAGGATAAGAAATATGAAGCATAGCAACTTTAAGTAATTTGCTCAAGTTCACACAGCTCTCAAATTATAGATTCAGGATATAAACCTGGGTTGTTTGGCTCTCGTTTCCTTCCACTTAATCACCATGATATATTGCATTTTCACTCAAGGAAACCCCACATACTAAGTAGTTTTTTAAAATTCCTTTACATATCTATTGGTTTACCAAGGAAATATGCAGAAAAAATAGTTTTAACAAGCAGTGAAAATAATACAAAGATGTAACCAATGCTGTTTTTAAGAGAAAATTCACAATCTGAATAATCCAATTATTATTTTAAAGGAAGAATAAATGTCTTTAATCTTCAGAACAACTCAGAATCTAAACAACGAATCATCTAGAGTTATTTTTGCTGTATGTGATAATAGAAAATGTTTTAAAGTACCTACAAATCCTCTAGGATCTCTCCTTTCATACTTAGAACTCTACCACAAGCAAAGTCCCCTATAACCCTTGTTAGCTAACACAGAGAATTCCCCAGTATTCCTCATGAGCAAAATATTTGTTCCTAATAATGCTACTTTGCCACTTGAAACATGTAGGTAGGGATGGGGGGTACTTCCCCTTCGTCCCAGAAGGTTTGCTGAAAGATCAACTTACAATAAGGCAGATTAATAAGAGAAAGAGATTTATTTACTGTGATATGGGGAGAATTATGGAGTGATTACTCAATATCCCAGTGGGGTTCAGAAATTTATTTACTCCCATTTTAGAGGGGTGGGGGAGATGAAAAATATAGGAAATTCTGTTATGGGGCAATAAATGGTTACTAGGGAGGATGAATAGATACTTGGGAAAATGAACGGATGGAGGGAAACAGATTGACTTGTAAATGATTCTCTTTGGAAATTAAACTAACCTGAGAGACAGGTATTATATTTAAAATGATTTGGGCCAGTTCTGGTTGCATTCTTGATCTTCTTTCTTATAATATATTGAGATAACAGGGAGGAGAAGGGAAGTCAATTGTTGTTTTTCATGGCTCTGTATTTTTTAATTAAAAAAAGAGGAAAATCCCCTTCTAAGTCCCATTGATCTCTAAGGGCCTTTAATTCAAAATACTCTTTATACCAAGGAGTTATATTTTGGAGTAAAATTTCCTGAGCTCCTTCATAGGAACTGAGGAATCTTCTGGATGAAAGTATCATTTTTTCTAAGAATTGTAACCATTAGAATACAGAGTCATTGTAAGTATAAATTGTAATTAGGCTACTCAATTTAGCAAATAAAAATAAAGGATGTCTAGTTAAATTTGAATTTTTTAAAAAAAACAAAAAATCTTTAGTATAAGTATGACACATGCAATGTTTGGGATATACTTACACTAAAAGATTATTATTTTTTTGTTTATCTAAAATTTAAATGAGTTTTGCCTTCCTCACGAATCTTGGAGAAGACTTGCCACACAGACAAGGATAAATCTCATTATTCCACATTCTGTTAATAACTTGTTTCTCTCCATTATGACCACATCAAACCAATAATTAATCATTTGTGTTATAATTATTTGCCATTATTTGTTTAATGTCTGTCTTCCCTACTAAACTATAAGCTGCTTATAAACCTAGTCTCTAACTGTATTTCTCCTTAACTGCATCCCTAGTCTCGAGGGCCATGCCTATAGTTGTGATATAAGAGAAATAAATTTTTAGGTAGAGTTTATATCCTTTCTAGGAAAATCCATTTGAATATTCACAACTTATTCTCCTGCCAACATGTTTCAAAGTCACACACTGAGAAAATTCTGAGAACAGCTGGCTAGAACATTTCTTGATTTTTTTTAGGTGTATAGGAAATAAGTAAAGATAAAGTCATGAAGATCAGGCCTGCATATTGGCTTCTTAAAAAAGAGAACCTGAGTAACCAAGCCTTTTAGCTGAGCTTGCTTGAAAGAAACCAGAACATAACAAATTCTAGAGAATCTCCTTACCTAAAGGTCAGATACTGTTAGGAGATCTCAGTTCCTTTCCCATTGTTCATTAAGCAAGCCCAAACTGAGGCTATTGAAAAGCCACTCAAGTTAGTGGAACTTGACAATCATTCCAAAAAGAGTAGTTTGTGCACAGGGAGAAGGACAGTAAAGAGTCACTATGATATGTTCAAATGCTAATACTATATTCCCAATTTCTTTGGTGTTATTGCTAATCAGGGCAATTTAAAAGATGAGGATGGATAAGAAACAAGGCACCATTTAAGTATATCATTCAAGCTTACAGTAAAATCTAATCACTACATTTAATTATACAGAAAAGGAAGTCAAAAAAGAAATTATTTCAAGTATATTAAGAATAATACAATAAGAATATTAACAGTTAAACAAGTGGCTGCCATCTTAATGGTACTGTTGAATAGATATAAACAAATAAAACACATGAAAAAGAAGAGTGCAGTGATATCTGGCACCTTAGGTTGTCTAGCAGAAAAATATATGCTGTCTTATATAACTAGGCCTAAAAGAAATCAGCTAAAACTACTAAATTAAGATGGCATGTATATTAGTTTTCTTGGGCTGCCATAGTAAAGTACCACAGACTGGGTGGCTTAAACAACAAAAAATTTTATTTTTTCACAGTTCTGAGGGGTAGAAGTCCAAAATCAGGGTGTCAGCAGGGCGGGTTTCTTCTGAGGGCTTCTATTCTTGGCTGTACATGGCCATCTGCCTCCACTATGTTCACAAGGTCATCTTTGTGTGTCTGTGTTCTAATATCTTCCTTTAATAAGGACACCAGTCATTTGGATTAGGGCCCACCCATATGACTTCATTTTACCTTAATTACCTCTTTAAAGACCCCATTTTGAAATATAGTCACATTCTGAACTACGGGGGCTATGACTTCAACATTTGAATTTTGAAAAGACACAATTTAGCCCAGAATAGCATACCTATTCATAAAAAAACACAAAAAACTCCTATTTTCCCTTCTACTTCTTAATTTTTGCAACATAATTCACATGCTATAAAATTCACTCTTTTAAGCTATTGCAACTATATTTCAAAGGATTCTTTGGGATAGAAGTCTGCAAATATTTGCTTCCAGAAGGAACCTTATATCTCCTTTTTTTAATTCAACCATTTTGAGCTTTTAAAAATATTTTTTTCCAGATATCACTAGTGATTCTTTCAGTTTGGTTGCAGATTGATTGAATAAACAGATGATTTGGCAAAAGTCTGGACTATAAAGGCCTCCTGAATTAGATAATGCCCTTGTACAGCCCCCAAAAGCTTCCTCAGGCAAGAATTTGCCTCTCTTTTTTAGTGAACCCCAACATTCTCCCAGGCAAAGACCCAGAGGTAGAAGTTGGGGCCTAAGCACTAAAGTTTCACAAGCTCCTCATTCAGCAAGAAGAATTATTTCATCAGAGGGTGAGATGATTTCCACTTCATAGCTGAAAGTCACTTACAAAAATACATGAAACTCCACTTTCCTTTTCTTCAAGAGAATATGCAGAATTTAGCAGAAAATGAATATGACCTCAAACTCACAGTTTCTTAAATATGGAGTTTATGGAAACTCAAAAGCCTTCAGAAAATGATGCGAAGAACTCAGTCAAGAACACTGGTGAAAATGAGAAGGTGCGATGTAATTTTAGTGGTTGAGTAGAAATTTTACAAGCTTATTTTAAATTTCAAAATGGTAAACCTTCCATTTTCTACCTTTAATTTCTTACCTCTTTAACCCCATATTTTTTTTAAATCATATAATTCAAGTATATATGAGCTTATTTCCCAACTCAACCACCAATTGCTTAAATGATGGTGGGTCATGGTCAAGAAACTGTCCATTCCCCCACCAGCCTTTAGTTACAGGAAGATGGAACCCAAGCAACTTCCTTCCAGGAGGAATTACATTGAGACATGCATTGGCATTGGGTAAAAGGAATTGAACACAAATGTCCCTAAGAACAGTCTTGTAATGGTTGGTCATAATAGTCGGTCAAGTTATACTGCCAGTTAGAACTTCTCCTTTGTTAAAATATAGCTTTTTCCCTATTTTTCTCCTCATTTGATTGCTTTGGATATTTTCTGTTCTCCTAAACGATAAACTTAGCTTTTTCTGTAATAAACAAATCAAAAAGACAATAATGCACACTTACATATGTACATATTAAATATTAGTTCATTAAATATGAAATGTCTGATTTTGAACCAAAAGAGTAGTTTATTATATCTCAAACAAGAAGCAGTACAATTAATTAAAGTATGTGCCTAAACTATGAATGAACACAATTTGGCCATCTTAATGGTAGCTTGTTTATGCCTGCAGCAAAGAAGTCTGGAGAGCAAGTGGTGATGAAATCGTGAAAGGCGTTTTCCACAGAGTGTTGAGAATTGAGTATTTTTTGTCACAAGTAGTGGTCCAAAGCCTAGAAAAGTGGTAGTCAGTTGATGCAAGGTCTAGTCAATATGGGGGATGATAGAGAGTTTCCAGGTCCAGTTGCTGTAGTTTAAGCAGAGTTGTTTGTGCAACATGTGGTTGAGCATTGTCTTGCAAGAGGATTGGCCTGTCTCTATTGACCAATCTTGGCTGCTTAATCACAAGCATCCTCATCATTCATTCAATTGGTTAAGGTAGATATCCACTTTAATCAACTGACTAGGTTTCATAAAGTTGTAGTAGATAATACCAGCAGTGGACCACCAAATAGACACCATTAACTTTAATTGATGAATGTTCAGTTTTGGACTGTGTTTTCGCACTTCATCTTTATCCAACCATTGTGCCAAATGCTTGCAATTGTCAAAAAGAATCTATTTTTCATCACACATAACAATACAATGTAGAAATGGTTCACCTTTTTGTTGTGACAGCAAAGAAACATAAGCTTCAAGAAGATGTCTCTTCTCATGCTTGTTTAATTCCTCTGGAACCCATCTAACCAGCTTCTTAACCTTGCCCATTTGTTTCAAATGGTCCAGTATTGTTGGAACAGTAATGTCAAACCTTGCTGCTAATTCATGCGTAGGTTGAGATGGATTTGCTTCCACTACAACTTTCAGCTCATCATTGTCCACCTTGGTCTCAGGTCACCCACATGGATCATTTTCAAAATTAAAATCACCAGAACAGAATTTCTCAAACCATCAATGTACTGTACATTCACGAGCTGCATTTTCCCCAAACACTTCTTGATATTTTGAGCTGTCTGCACTGCATTGGTTCCATGACAGAACTCATATTCAAAACAACATGAATTTTTGACTTATCCATGGTTTCACAAAAATTGCTTTAAAAAAAATTTGGAAGATAAATCACAAGCCAAACATGCATTGGAAAGACCAAGGATGTACCTTCACAATAAAAATAAAACAAGAAGTGTCAAAGTGAAATGACAGAGATAGCAACTATCAAACTTAGTACTTAAGAAAATTAGACATTTCATATTTAATATGTGTGCATACATATATACAGAGATTTATATTTATAGAGGATAAATATTCAACTTACATAATTAATATAATCCTTTAAAAGAAAATGAAGTTATGATCATCTATTTGTAGTAACCTTATATAAGTTATCTAGTTTTAAAATGGAAGATAATATTTATGTCTACTGCTTAGTTTTAGGAACCATACTATTTCCATAGCTGGTAACAAGTCGCAAATAAATTTTTCACTGAGTAAGTTGCTCTTACTATAAAATTAATAAGCCACTTCATAATTTTTGATAGTAAAATATATTATTGTAACTAAATAAAATTGTCTTCTTCTTAGGCTAGAAACAAGCTATTACATAGCAGCATGCCAATTAATATTTCTTTGTGTTTTTCTACAGGCTGTTGCTACCCATGTGAGAGTAAAAAGAGTACTTAAATCAGTGCTGCTTTCCTTGATGGCTCTATTGATCCAAAAGCCCATTGAAGTCAATAGGATTTTGTCATTAGCAGAAATGTTGCTTAGATTAGCTCCATAAGAAAGTACAGAAAAGAAAAAACATTGTCCAAATAGCTCAGTTACTTTCAAACCACCCAGCCTGGTTTGTTTAAAACATATTAGAAATGTCACTAATCTTTAAAGTGGATTTGGCACATTGTGAGTAATAGTGGTGTAATACATCAAAGAAGAGATGACTTGTCTATTTGATATTTGAGTTCCCTCCCTTTATTGCAATAATTTCCTTTGGTTTCTTGTCAGCTGGGTTCCTTTAAAATAGTAATACAATAGCTCCCAAGTTTCCCTAGCTAGGAGATCACAATGAACCAGTCCTGAAGCCTTTCTTCTTTGATTGCCAAGGCAGATCTGATTACTCTAGAGCCCTGACTTCATTTTCAGGGCAGAAGCAAATGCTTCTCAGTGTGGGACACCAGTCAGAGCAGCAGATGTTTCCTCTGATCTGACTAATCATTACCTCGAGGTGAGAGTGCAAAAGAAGAGAGGAAATATCATTCAGAGAGACACTTTCTTCCTGAGGGCTGGGGTCTTAGTCTTTAAATTATTCTCTTGAAGCTCTAGCCTCTCTCTCTCTCTCTCTCACACACACACACACACACACATATACAGGTCAAGAATTCTCATCCATTAAGATGTCTCTCACCTGGACATCTGAACTATAAAATTAGACGGATCCTATTCTTTTTCTCTCTGTCTTAGTGTCCTGATCTAAAAAGTGAATTAGGATTGCTGTGAGGATTAAACACAGTGAGACTTTGGGAATGTTTAGCTCTCAAAAAAAAAAAAAAAAAATAGTTTCTTTAACCATTTTGTCTTTGTATAGGGTGTTCAGAAGTGAAAAATTATTTTTAAAAAGCACAACAACTCCAATGATAACTATTGTCACTGAAACATTTGCTTTCCAGAAAGCCCTTAGGATAGCGTGATTAGATATTAGGAAACGATGACAGACATTTCTTAACCTATGCGGTAGTAAAGAATATCTGAATTTAGAGGGATGAGACTGAAAAAGAGAGTGCTACAAGTCAGAAGAGAACAGAATGAAGCAGAGAGAACATTAGGAACTAGGTTTGGATCAATATTCTCAATGTGATCAGCCATGTCAAAAGAAAAAGAAATTTTCATTCTTTTTAAACTTAGAACCGCATCACTACTATCGCTCATATGTTGACTTATATATCCAATTTTCTATGCTTTTGGAAAAAAAGGGTAATCGGCTTTCATTCTTTATCTTTATACATTTTTTCCATCATTTTTTTTCCTTTTATTTACTCATCAGTTGTTGTATAAGGCACTGGAAAGTCACAATTCTTAGAACTGACCTCAGTACAATCAAGAAGACAGATATATAAACCTACTTTCCTAGTGGAGAAATATAGTATGTCCTACTTTTTGCCTTGGTTCTAATTTCTAATTATTTTTCTTTGTTTCTGAAGTCTGCTCATCGACTGTAGTTGAACAGCAATTGCCTGAAGCTGAGAACCCACCCTCTAAAAGCTCTGTATTTCTGCTTGTTGTTAGGATGATGGCATTTCAGACAAGAGTCTTCATCCTTTTCCTTTGCCGGCAAAGTAATAAACTTATATTTCCTTCTAAGAAAGAAAGAAAGAAAGAAAGAAAGAAAGAAAGAAAGAAAGAAAGAAAGAAAGAAAGGAAGGAAGGAAGGAAGGAAGGAAGGAAGGAAGGAAGGAAGGAAGGAAGGAAGGAAGGAAGGAAGGAAGGAAGGAAGGAAGGAA